>JAPQRQ010000027.1:25662479-25672965 GCA_037367365.1 Apogon talboti
ATCAGCACTGATGTTGGTCTAATGTTCTAAAAGTGATGTTCTAATGTCCTAAAATACATGTTCCTTTCACCTTACATGTGTTTTTTCCTGTATTTTTTGTATTTACTTGTTGGACTTTTTTTCCACATATCAGCAAGGAACCAAATTTGGTAACTTCATTGACCTTGATTTTCTATACAACAATAAAAAATGTTAAAATATTTCACAAACGTAATAAAGTCTTCTTATGTCCACTACCAACACACTAAGGTTGACATTTTTAATTTCAGAGTGTTTCTATGAGTGTCCTATAAAGGGTTAAAAAAAAAAGAGCTTGACGTTAATATTTTAAGTGTTTCGTTTGACCCCTGATGAGCATTATTGTGCATTTATCAGAGCACCATTTTCTGCTCAGTTTATTGACTCTTCTGAGGTGCTTTGTCACTGTGAATCAGACACACACACATACACACACACACACACACACATACACAGCGCTGTATCGATCTGGAGGTGGGGGCCATAAAATTAGGTGATGGATTGGAGCGGGGGGCGGCTCGGCCTTGTCGATGGTGATTTTCATGGCTGGAGATGTGAGCTCTCAGCCGGCTAATCGATAAGAGGACCCACATATTCCTGCATATTCAGTGAACGCGTCACACCTGGAAAAACAAATAGCAGCGAAGTGTGTTTATGTCACACACACACACACGGCGGAGGGTTTCCTGAAACCCGTAATCCATCCTCCATCCAACACACGTTTGTCATAATCTGACTGATATTTAACACAAGCACCATAAGAATGTGTCCCAAACAAAGAGTCCTTTTACATGACCATCAAAATCAGATACCTGGGAATAATGTTAATATGTCAATAATATTGAATTTCACTTTTAATTGTATATTTATATAAATATTTATATAAATGCCAAATTACATTGAATTCTCTA
Organism: Apogon talboti; assembly: GCA_037367365.1. Classification (NCBI taxonomy): domain Eukaryota; kingdom Metazoa; phylum Chordata; class Actinopteri; order Kurtiformes; family Apogonidae; genus Apogon; species Apogon talboti. The sequence goes on from JAPQRQ010000027.1 coordinate 25,663,409, forward strand.
CCTCTTTTTCTCTGCACTTGTTTGTTGTATGTTGCAGCTGTTAACTGTGAAATTTCCCCACAGTGGGATAAATAAAGCCTTATCTTATCTTATCTTATCTTAAACAGATAATTGTAATAATCAGATCTGACATGCACTTCAGAACTGTGATAATTGGAAAAACCCTTGTTTCAGTCCATTATCGGGTTTCTTGCAGAGTGCGTACATATGTAGTGGTAGTACAATCAAACTTCCTGTTATTGTCTTCCACTCACATTTAACTGTCAATTCTGTTTTCTATGATTTCTTTTTTTATTTTTTTATTTTACACATTCACAGATGTAAAACAATGACATAAATCAGATTAACAGGTTTCCATGCAGGACGACATCAGAGTATTTGGGAGAAATCTAAGTGTGTTAATCTGATTTCTCACAATCAGATCATACTGATTACATGATCACTCGAATAATCTGATGACTCCAGAAATCAGATGATGATGAGTATTATGGTGGATGTAAACGGGTTCACTGAAAATCTGACCTGTTTTAATGCAGTCCTCATGATGAGCAGAAGAGCTCAACAGAGTTCAGAGTAAATACACAACGGTCGCTTTTACACTGTGTTTAAAAAGTGCTGAACCATAAGTAGACATCACAAAGTATAAATGTGAATTAAAGTTACAAACAGCCATAATCGTGTACACCAGTTTGTCCGCTATATAGATTTGTTAGCCTCGTAGCATAATTGGCTAAGTCATTTTTTTCACCAATGATGAAAAATTAAGCAGCCTTGTTGGGAGAGTACAGTTACGCAGATATCACAAACTGTCCAAAAATATGACTTTGCAGCAATTATGCTATGAGGTTAATGATGCATAGATACATTCACGTCGAGTCTGTAATGAAGCATGAAAGCTTGGGGAAGATTGGGTTAAGTATGTCAGAGTTATATCACCTGTTTCATGGTGATACATTGAAATTTGGACCATTGCCATGGCAACGGGTTTATCATATTGACATGTAAGTGTGCTCAGACCGGGTCTGTAATTGAAGCTCCAGGCCCCACCGCTGTAATGCCTGGCTCACTGGGACCTCCAGAAACTTCAGTTCATTCAATACAGTGTCGTCAGAATCTTGATGAGAGTTCATACATGGGATTATATCACACTGATCCTCCATAACCTCCACTGGCTCCCCATCGCATTCAGAATCCACTACAAGACCACTCTCATCACCCACCAGTGCATCCATGGCAACGCCCCCAACTTCCTGAAGAACTGCCTCTACCTGAAATACTCCGGCCCCACAGCACCTATTATTAAAATTATTATTATTATTATTACTACTTTCTATATCACGGTGAAAACTCACTGCGTTTCCATGGCAACTGCCTCAATGTGCTATTGATGAGACATAGAGGGTCTCTAACGTCTGTGAGTTGGAGCAATTTCCTGTTTCATGACAAATCATTGAAATACCAAAAAAAAAATATATATATATAGACGCATTGCTGCATTTTAGCAAATTTCATTATTAACATCTGTAGATGGTACAGAACAAATTGTAGCATGGTCGAATCAAGCGTGTAGAAGGAGTTTGTCTAAATTGTGGAATTTGAGTAAATTGTGGATATTGGGGAAAAAAAGGCATTAAATCCAATATGGCGGACTTCCTGTTGAATTGGGGTCATGTGACTGATTCAGTTCACAAAAGTAATAAAGTCTTGTTAGATCCTCCAATAACACACTGAGGTTGAAATTTTGAGTTTCAGAGTGTTTCTATGAGTGAACTATAAAGAGTTAAGAGACAACATGTGCTAAATCTTACATGAATTGGAAAATAAACAGAAGTGTTGGTTGGTTTTTTGAGATTCTATATGAATAAATACATATATTTATATAATAGTGAAAAGTGAATGAGTTTTAACTCCAGCAACCCCTGTGACCCTAGTCAGGATAAAGCGGGTTCAGAAGATGGATGGATTTTAACCCAATATTGTGTCTTAAACTGTCCAACTCACACTTTTGCCTTATTTTGTCTTATTATAGACCAGGGTGTCAAACATACAGCCACTGGGCTGAAACTGGCCCACCGAAGGGTCCAATCCGGCCCATGGGATGAATTTGCAAAGAGCAAATTTTTTACTGACAATATTAACCCTTTAGGCAGCTGACTTTTTTTAAATAAAATTTTGATATCAAGATTCAAGTTTCATTCAGTTATGTTGCTTGTCGCAATATTGCAACTTTAGCGCTTAAAGGGTTAACAGTCAAGTTGTTCATGGTTGTTTATGTTATCCACATTTTTTAAAGGATATTTTGTAGATGTAAAGTATATTCACCACGTAATTTGACTTTTTTCACTCTAATACATAAATAAAATTTGGAGTTGGCATTGTTTATTGGTTTTGGGTTATTATTTTACTGGTCATTTGAGACCATATAGTTCCGTATGAGGCCCCTGAACTACACCCCTATTTAGAAACCCAGATCTGCGAAAGTTGACTTTTATTCTGGACCCATTCTGCTTATACACAAGTGTAATTTATTTTATCTGTAAAGATGGACAGAGGTGATCATTTATTGTTTGATGAATGCAACCTGAGCTGAATTGACCAGAGTGGACTTTGCCTTACAGAAGTGCTGTTACATAATTAGTTGTGCGGTTGCAGTGAACGTTAAAACCGACTCTCCTTCCCAGAACAGTCCGGTAACGGTGATGACGTAGGAAGCGCCGTAAGAGAGAGAGAGAGAGAGAGAGAGAGAGAGAGGGAGAGTCCGGTCCTCCTCCTCCTCCTGACTCCGGGCTCCGTCCTCCGGTGCGGCTGGACGTTCCGTGATGCGCTGTGATGCTGAGGCGGATGCGTGGAACTGTCGGTTTTCAGTGTTATCTCTCCGAACCCGGACCTCCTGTCACTTCTCTGCGCTCTGAGAACAAAGTGGCACAACACGCGGAAAGCGGCCACAAAGACGCGCGCTCTTCCTCTGTGCGTCTCCGTGCCATGCCTCTCCTCCGCCTCCTCCTCTTCCTCCGCCGTCTTGGATGAACTTTTCTCGCCGGACTCATGAAGACGACGCGGAAATGTCGCGCTCTGCTGTCCGTGGGTCTGAACCTGGTGGCGCTGTTCTTCTCCACCACCGCCTTCATCACCACGTACTGGTGCGAAGGGACCCAGCGCGTCCCCAAACCCAACTGCAGCAAACAGCGGCGCCACAACTGCATCGACTACGGCGTGAACGAGACGGACCAGAACAAGGTGCACTACAGCTGGGAGACCGGGGACGACCGCTTCCTGTTCCGCCGCTTCCACACCGGCATCTGGTACTCCTGCGAGGAGAACATCCACGAAGCAGGTGGGCGCGCCCGCGACACACCGACCACAAAGTCAGATGGAAACAACACAGGTTTACTTTGGATAAGTCAGCAGTTTGTGGTCGATTAAAGCTCTGTCTCCGCTGTTTTATTTTTCTCCACAAATCTATGATGTGTCAGCGTTTTGTTTACTCTCGAATAAATAAAAACAAACGTCAGCCGTGTCCTTTACGCACGCACTAAAAGAAATCCCCTCTGTGCGTAAAACTGGAGCAACGTCACACAGCGTTTTGGCACAGGTTTTGTTTAATTATTGATTTATTTTAAGCGTTTTTGATCCACATACAAACAGTCTGGCACACTCATGGATTTCTGGATTACGCATTTATTTATTTTTTTCGTAAACTGCGTGTTAATGCGCGTATTGTGAAGCTGGTTCATAGAAGGAGTTATGAGGCAGAAAGTTACAACACTGACTTAATAAGAACATAAACAGCAGCAGGATAAAAAAAAGGTGCACATTTATAGGCACTGAGGTCAGGTTCGTGCTGAAGTAGCCACAATTTGGTAGCATTTTATCAAAATGTTTTAAAGAGTGGATGCAGTTACAGAGAAATGGTCTATTTACTTTAAAAATACTTGTATAATGCAGTTGAAGTCAGTTAAAATGTGTCCTAATGTGGCACAGGAGTGGATCTACTCAGGAAAATGAAAGAAAATCACACTATCCTGGAGATGTGACTCTTTTACAGCAGACACATTACAGTTGTTGTCCATAAAGTTGGAATAATTTTGTTTTCAGACACATTCACTACACATCAGTATCACCTTCAGGCAGTGGTGGAGAATCCCAGCTCTATAGAGTCAAAGTCCTGCCATGTATTGGTTCTACCTGTTCACTTAACCCAGGTGATTCCACTAATTGGATGAGGAGTTGTACTCATCTAAATGGGCGGGTTCAGTGAAGGGTTGGAACAAATACATGGCAGGACTTTGACTTTATGGAGCTGGGGTTCTCCACCACTGCCTTCAGGCTGAATACTCACATACTGAGCCCCAGTTACACTTTATCTATCATGAATAAATCACATTGGCACAATAATTTCATAAGAAAAGGTACAAATATTTTATTCCAACTTCATGGCCAACAGTGTATTTATCAGATTTTTCTCATTGAGTCCCAAAAACACCACAAATAAACACATAAAGGACTGAGCATTAGCTGTTTGTGGAGGGAGGGCCCAACTGGGTTTGATGTGTTCATCTCAGATGCTGTTTGTAGTGTTTTGAGGGTTGAAGAGTCAGAAAAATGGAGATGTTTTGGCAGTTCATCATGAATTCTTTTTTATATTTTGGTCCTGAGGAGATGTCAGATTTGTCTTTTGGGTTTGGAGTGGAGACAGTTTGGGAACCCCTGGTGTAAATGGAGGTGCTGAGATCTAACTTCACTAAACACTTAAGTACACTTACAAGTTACACAACACATTTTGAGCACAATTTAGACTGGTTCCTACCTCAGCCATGATAAAATATCTGAAAATCTATGAATGCAAAGGAAATGAGCTCCAGTACTTCCTGTAGTAAAGGATGGTCCAGTGCATCTTATGCTGAAGGAGATGCCGTCCCACAATCCACTGCTGCAGAAACGTCATAAAAAAATTTGTGAACATGAGACAAGACACGTATGGCATTTCCCATTTCATGATAAAAAGAAACTTGTGCTTTAATGTTGATATAAAATGTGGAGTTAATGCAGCAGAATTTGTGCTTACTTTGTCTGAGTCATTTCTGTATTTTTTATCATTGTCGTCTCCTTAGAAACATCATTAATTCATTTTTGGCTTCTTCAATCACTGATGCCTTAATAAAAGTAAACTGAGCTGAGGAGGAGAAGTCAGTCTGTGGGTTAAAAATGGGTGTTTTTACTTCAGTGTCTAAACTTAATTATGACTTTGGGTGCTTTAGTATATGTGTGGCTCTATTTTCAGACGCTCACTGTTTCATATTGATAAATGTGTGTAGACATTGATTATGAGCCGGGCTGATATTCCTTGTTTAGTTTTCTATTCCATCACTGGTAATGAAGTCTTATTTTCTCTGAGGTGTAGTGGAGTAGATGTAATAGATGCACTTTTCTACATTAAGCTGATGTTTCAAGGCCTAGAAATACTCATGATGGGCTTGTATCACTTGCTTTTGATGTGAGATGAATTAAGGTGTCATCTGCAAATAATAACATAATTAACTTGTGATTTTGAGATGGCAAGATTGACTGTTATCGGATTCTGTAGCTGCACACTGGTAAACAAGAGGTGGACAGTTATGTTGTTCACCAGCTGCTCTAAATGCAAAAGAGCTGGGTGGTGGAGAACAACAAAGAGCTAAAAGAAGAGAAAGTACTGGACTGATTCATTATATGGTTTTTCTCCAAGAATTTTACAATCTTTGTGTAGAGGTGTCATTAAAGCTGCTGTGAGTATGTGCTTGTGTTCCTTTTCTTCAGTGGTTTTGCTTTACTGTGTGTTTTAGGGTCAAAACAGGGTGGAATAAAAGAAAAAGACAGAGAGGAATTGATGTTTGACAGGTTTGGACTAAATGAAGCACTCAGTAAGAGGTTTAGGATGTTGAACATGGACTGTGGACTGGAACACACTGAACAACAACAAGGATTAGAATTTGGGCCCAGTAGTTTTTTTTTTGGGCTCTTTTTTTCTAAATCAGTCCAGCTGCTTTTTGACACCTGGTTGAACTCCAAAAAGCAGTTACATGGTCAAAACTCAGGAAAAATACAGTAAAAAAAAAAAGAAAATTGCTGCAAACAACAGTAAAAACAAAAGACGACAAGGAAAACAGTGTAAAAAATGCTTAAACCGTCTAATTTTGTAGTGAGTCGGTCTCACTCATTGCTCTGTTTTGCCCCCTATTACACAGGCAGTGGGGGGTGTACTGAGCATGCTCAGATGTCTATGGAAAGAACAAGGTCTATTCTATCAGCACATTTGGAATTTTTTTGAATTGAGAAAACAGTTGAATTTTTGTGAGTATTTAAATGAATCATACGTTCAGAATGCTCACCACAGACACGTCAGGGATTAAAGGGTTAAAGTTATACTTTATTAGAGCGGTTTCCTGGATTTCACTTGATGTTTTTGTGTGTTACTGATTCATATAAACCAATAGTTTGATGTCATTGTTTAAGGTATGGATACAACTGGAAGATGATGGGTTTACAAGCGTCGTCTTTTAATTTTTAAAATCTATTTTACTGTTCGTGAAGCAGATTTGAATGGTCATTAACTTGTCCGTTGCATTGTAAACCCAGTGACTTTGGAGCTGCAGGTATTTCTACTGTTAAATATATTCATTATTCTGCATTATTCCCCCTTTGATGCTGGACCAAAGGAAGCGGTTCTGCTTGCCTTAACAATCTGACACCACAGTAATAATTTATCACCGTGCTTATTGCGCCCTCTTTACCTCGTCATTGTCGTAATTAAACATCAGAAGGAGACTCCGGCCCTGTTCTTTGAGTTTTCGGCAGAATTATCCACCTGACTGGTTTTATTTTAGTGTCTCCTGTCAGTCACATGCGTCCTGGTGTTATTGAGGCCTGATCAGGCCGATCAGTGTCGTATTTCTTCACTTCCGTTCATCAGTCTTACTGATGCTGCTCCTCGCCGTCCCCGTCCTCCTGTTCTACGATCAGCCAGCTGTGAAAACGCCTTCAGACTTCAGAGTTCGACCTCCTCGCAGAAGTTAAAGTGATGATTAAAACAACTCCAGTCAGACTTCAGACGCAGGACGCTGACTCTGTGTAGGTCAAAGACTGTAAATAGAAATGGACAAGGTGACATCAAGTCAATAATAATAACAGTCAAACTGATATTAAAGGAAGCACTTCACCTTCAGTACGTGGGATGTTAGATTCATATTAAAGAGTTAGCTCATGACTATTAAAATACATGTACCAAAGTAAGTAACATGTACCAGGTTTATCTGGGTAATCAATATGAAAGTAGCATTAAAGTGTAACTATTAAGTTCTCTTTTGTTTCAAGGTATGACTTTAAAAGTTATATGTTATATGTTCTATATGTTATGTTATATATTAGAGTAAAAACTATGAAGGATGATGAACTGTGTCTGGTTGACAGTGGTTAAAGCTCCTGCATTGGAATATGGTCAGATATGAAGTGGTCTGGGATTAGGTTTGAAGATTTTATTTAGTCCTCAGAAGGATTATATAGTGTTTAACTTAAACAAAGGAAAAACAATAACTCTATTATCAATACAAGTCCAAACATAAATAAGGAAGTTCAAATAACCACAACATAAAGTATAACTTCCTCAAATATGCATCTATGGATCCGGTCAATAGGTTAAACTCAGTCTCTTACCCAGGTCACATGTTCCGTGCTGGGCTTGATCCTTCCTCTTAAAGGGTTGGGTGTGGCCTAATAGGCGAAGATAGCCAGGTCCCGCCCCTTCTCAACAAGTAGCTTGCACTGATCAACACACTGTTGTTCAAGTTACTTCCAATCTGTAATCATTACAGATTACTTGTTGCTGTTATTTCAAAGTAATTCCTTACCTTACAGTATTAATGTATCGGAATTGTAATGCGTTTTCTTCTTTTTTATTTTGAGAAATTAAATTGTGGGTGAAAAGTGTGTTGTAACACAAGCGCTATTGAACATAAAGGAAGTAAAATATGACTGAAAATTGATGAGTAATGCCTTACACTTCTGTGTTACAGCAAAAAGTAATCTGTTACTGTAATGCATTACTTTTGTGGCACGTTACTCCCAATACTGCTGATAGGCGAAGTCAGGTCCCACCCCTCCTCAACCAGGAAGTGGTTAGCTTACACTGATCAACAAGCATAATAATCACCTGGAGACATTTGCTGTACTTAAATCTAACATTGCCATGAAATAGTAGTTTAATTATTCATGGTTATGTGAAAGTTTGGTTAGTTTCGGGCCTGATGTAGGTGGAAAATCTGCTCCGATTGGGGGAAAAAACAGCTGTTCTGTGTGGCTTTCCTGTGGTTTTTATTCTTCAGATGTTTTCCTCTGTACCAGCCCGTGTTCCATCAGACTGATCCTTTAACTTCAGACGTGAAACAATAGGCTTTGTTTCAAACAACCATTCATACTCATTACAGCTGCAATTAGCCCCAGATGACACCGGATCAGTGATTAAACAGACTGCAGAGCTGCAGGGACACAGTAATAGATGGCTGCAGAGTTTCTACCAACTAAAAATACAGCAGAAGAAGAAGAAGCACCTGAAGCCTCTGTAAAATGAATCCGTCCCATTAGCGCTGATAGACTGGGAGCGTCATAACTGGGATTTTTTTTGGTTAATTGACATTTTCCAGGAGGAGGAGGAATACTGATTGTGCTTTAGTTCCTCCTGTCGTCGGGTCACAGTCCAACCCGCTCAGTCTTTAATTACATTTTAGATTCATGTCCTAATCAGACGCTGAGCTGCTCACCTTTGGGCCGAGGCAGGTTCTCACCACATCAGGAACACACTCATCTGTTTTCTCTTCATTTCCCCCGAGTTTTAACCTTGAAAACCATGAGTTATAACTGTCTCTGTTGAGTTTCTATGCAGTATCTGTCAAAAGGCGCGACGCATTTTTAACAGGGAAGCCGTAAACAGACGTTGATGGGGGTTATTAACCTTTTACACTTGATGCAGATTGATGAAAGTGACAAACAGTAAAAGATCTTTTTCTCTGCAGAATTTAACCTCAAATACAAACTGAAAAACAATACGAGGGAGTGAGACATGCAGGGACAAATATGTATTATATAATATAATAAAATGAAAACAACAAAGAAAAGGAGTGCTTTTAATGCTACTGGTGGAGAAATGTAGCTGATTCTGAATGTTTCAATCAGTTTGAAGTGTTTGATATCATGTGATAAAGTTACATATCTAATGAGTAACAGGATTGAAAGTAACAGGACTGAGTTTGTGTCATGAAATTAGCAAATACATGAAATGTAGCAATAACAGAAGTGGACACTGAGCACATTTTAGTGATTTACCAAAAATTATATTGTTAAAATAAACACATTTTTATTTAATTAGTAGTTAATTTAGGTAACAGTTAAAGATGAGTCTGTCTGCTGTGTGTTAGTTGTGTGTTAGATGTATGTCTGCGATGGGCGTCAGACTCCTCCAGTTAAAGATGAGTCTGTCTGCTGTGTGTTAGTTGTGTGTTAGTTGTGTTAGTTGTGTGTCTGCGGTG
>JAPQRQ010000027.1:25673065-25683082 GCA_037367365.1 Apogon talboti
TTGTGTGTTAGTTGTGTTAGTTGTGTGTCTGCGGTGGGCGTCGGACTCCTCCAGTTAAAGATGAGTCTGTCTGCTGTCGTTGACACTGTGGAGTTTGACTTATTGCTCGTGTTCCAGTTGCTGATCTGTGACCAGCGGCGTCGAACCAAGCTCTGATCAACTCCCTGCAGCAGAAATAAACACACAGCGAGGCCGAGAGCTCTGTGCACTGTGTGTAACACAACCTGTAACAATAACACAAACCGGTTTAGGACCCAAACACCAAAGAAAACTTCCCTGTTTACACTGAACTGAGCAAAGACAGAATGATTCTATTCCACAGCCACGCCAATGTATTTACACTTAAAATGAAAGTAGTACTTTAATAACTCAGAAATATTCACTATACATTCTAACATCACATTTATGCTCACAAAAAAGACATTAAAGACACTAATAGACTGATAATTCAGTATTCTCAAGTTGGGGTCTTGTGTTTTTCCCGATTAATTACTGCAGCAAATATTGTCAAGGTGTAAAAGTCAAAAGTCGGCCTTTGAAGGACATTTCCCAGTCATATTAATGTGATGAAGACTATGAAACTTGAAGTTCATGTTTTAATTTGTAGTTTAACAGGGCGTCCTCTCAGGTTGATTAATGGGACGTTTTAATGGACAGATGTTGTTAATATTGTTCTAAGTCTGATGTAAGGATTTTCAACTGACAATACTGACTATTTCCATGGGATTAGTTTAACCCATGAACCTCACACCTTCCATGTCATATCTGCTTTTATCTGAACTTTCCTAACATTATTCTCCAGTTCCAATGGTTCACTCCATTACAGATAAATGTTGAAAAACTGTAGTTTTCATCATTTAATCGCCTTTTCATCTATTCATCACTATTCTGAAGGATGTAAGTCTCGTCTCTTTGTGAATATTCATATTTTATCCCAACATGAGCCTGAATTTCATCCAAAAACTTTCAGATATCTTCATAAGTTCAGACTCTGTCATCTTCAACCAAGAAATGGCTTTAAATATGCAAGAAGAAACAAAAAAAGTTGCAAATCCAAGCAAATCACAGAGGTGTTCATTTACATGCGGCTTCTAGAATCAGAATACAAGAAATTGTCAAAACTGCAAAAAATGTATGCATATATTTGGTGTATGCACAAATATATATACAGTTCTGTTTTAATGTAACCTTTGAATTATTACTGAGCTTTAGTAAATATCTATACGGTGAGTAAATTAAACACAGTTAAAAAAAAAACTGGAGGATGATTATTACAATAAATGGTGATACATGACTTTGTAAAGGTTAAATGCAGAGAAAAACTCATTTGGAAGCCGCCACAAAAATAGTCCTGGGGTTAAAATGTTCAGAGCATCGCAAGCAGAAAGGCCAAATGATAATAATGATCAAAACAAACATGAAATAAATATATTATTCAAGATGCCTGTAAACTTTACTGAACCACAGTAAAACCTCAGGGCTTCAGTCTTTTTCCTTTTGACTCTTTTTTGTCGAACACATTACGAGCGTGCGGTGCAGTTCTGACTCCACACCTCCACACAGTTACTCACATGGGATTTCTCTCAATTTGTTACTACCGTCACCTTCCTGTCGGTCTAATTTATTACGGTTGTTTGTGGTGTAGATGTTTGTATCTGGTGGGAGATGTGTGTTGAGGAGGCTGCTGCTGCTGTTGTTCATCACTGGTGATTGTATCGTGTTATTCTGTCATTTTACTGGAGAAAATCTATGAAGTTTGGGAAAATACACAGGTGGTTTAATAAGCACTGTGTCATTATTATGTTGTTTTTTTTACTGCTTTAACTATGAAACCGACACTCACTTTACGCCAGGGGTGGCAAACTCACTTACTTTCAGGTCCCACATTCAGCCCAATTTAACCTCAAGTAAAATAATAACATAATAGCCAATGAATAATGACAACTTCAAGTTTTCTTCTTTGTTTTACTGCAATACAAAACATTTAATTATGAAAATATTTACTTTTGCAAACTATCATTTCACAAAAAAGATGTGAATAACCTGAAAAAAATGAAATTTTGTAAGAAAAATAATAATAAATATCACTCAACTTAGAATAGAATAGAATAGAATAGAATAGAATAGAATAGAATAGAATAGAATAGCCTGTATTGTCATTGTCTTTACAATGAAATTAGGAATGCAACTCCAGTTAGTGCAACAATATTTACAAACAAGTTAATATCTTCAGTGTAATTTTTGCACTTCCCAAATTCATCCTGCGGGCCAGATTGGACTCTTTGGTGGGCCGGTTTTGGTCCACGGGCCTTATGTTTGACACCCCTGCTTTACGCCTTGGTGTCCTGGTGCATTCATTCGTCTTCATCTTCTCTTACTGTTTTTATCGTCCTCTGTCCTCGCTCAGATCGTCTCACCTTGCATTCTTCACCTTTTCCTTCCTCGTTTCCCTCTTTATATCCTCCGTCCTCACCCCCCCGTCCTCCCTCCCCCTCCTCCCCCTCAGGTGAGAAGTGTCGGAGCTTCATTGATCTGGCCCCGGCGTCGGAGAGAGGTGAGTAATGACCGTCATTAAGCGCCGCCGCCGCTCCCTGCTGCTCCCCACCTGTTCGCCAGGCCCAAGGAAAATGCTGCAAAAATAAGAAATAGTTCCATAACGTCTCTTTTCCAGACTCTCAAAGTGTTTTGAGGAGCTTATTTTCCCTTTAAGAGTTTAATAAAATTCACCTGTAGACACTTTTATTATTTTTAACCCTCCAAGACCTAAAGAGTCACCGGCGACACACAGCATCTACTGATATAAAATGTTTAATACCTGTTGATCCACTAATCCTATCAATATGTGCATGTAATTGGTGTAAAAAACAATTATTCATCTTTTCATGGTCATGGTCCAAATGGGTCTTTTCATGACCCATTTGGACGTTCAGAGGCTCTGTAGTTACCACGGAAACACAATCATCTTCTACAACATTGATTCACCAGTAAAACCCATGGAGTTGGATCAGTGACAGTGGATGGACACACTGGGTTTATAGATGTTAATAAATAAAATGGACAAAAACGATTTAAAAAAACATACAAAATGATAAATTATATGAAAAATAAGCAAAACATTTGTTAATATAGAGTAAAAAGGATCAAATAAGCATCAAAATGAACGAAAACAGCCAAAGTAATGAATAAAATGAAGGCAATGGGTGTCATTTTTGATTCAGTTTGTTTCTCTGTTTGTTTGTTAACACTCTAGCAGCAAAACTGTTGGTTGAATCCATACCAAATTGGGTTTGTTGATTGCCAGTGACCCAGAATAGATGTGATTCCATTTTGGGAAAAGTAGGTCAAAGTTCAAATTATTGGTGAATTTGTTTTTGCATTCCCATTTACTTATAGTGTCCAAAATTTCAAATGTCTATTAATATTAATTTTGTTTCAATTTACTTCAGAGTTGGCACATATATAGAGGCAGTTGATACGCTGACATCAACACACACATATGATGACGTCAGCTGGAACGATGCCAACATAAGTTACAATAAGTGCGAGGGGCTGGGTTTGTTGTGCCTGAGGTGTTTCTATAAATACCCAGCTACAACAGAAGCAGGGGTTGAAGATATTTATTGGTATGAATTTTTTTTTTCCAGGCTTTTCCAAAACCACTGAGATTCAAGTCTGTTCATACACCTGTTGAATGGTCCCTCGTGGACTTTTAAGAGTCTCAGACAGTGAAGTCGTATCCTTCACAGAGCACCTTTATTCTTCTACCTTCTACCCTCTAATGACATAACCATGATGGGTTAACCCTTCAGACCTCAGGCTGTGGGAACCATGCTGTCACCCTTTGGTTTCTGAGCTGCTGTTTAGTTTGGAGCTAATTGTCGCCGTGTAGTGAAGTGACCGTATTTGGACAAAATGGGCAGAGTTACTGAATTAAGAGTTAAGTCCATGCTTACTGACTCTAAAATAATTGGAGGTTTACAGTTTGATAATCTTCTTAGTTTAACCACAACTATAGACAGGATCAGGAAAAAAAATTATATTTAATTTATTTAATTAACCTAAATTTGAAACCAGGATCTGTTTAATGGAGGAAAAAAAATAAAGATAGAGAGATCATGTATTAGAGCAGTTGTTCTCAACCGACAACCAATAACTTTAAGATACTTCCATGTTGGTTTCATTTTGGAGCTCAAGTCCCTGCAGAAAAAATAAATTTACTCCGACCAGCGAGAAATTACGGAATTATGTTTCCACGGATGTCATCAAAACAACATATCGTCGCATCGAAACCTCATAAGTCCATTTTTTTGTCTTTTTTTTTGTCATAAACTGATTCTATTGGTCAGTGTTCATGTTGGCCTGATGGTTTTAGAAATATGTAACCAATGAAAAGTGTTGAAAACAGCTTGTGACTACATGTCTTAATTCCATTCATTTATTTAGAATATACATCGTTTTTCTAGTTTCCTGAAAAATAACTGTTTTGGACATAAGAGGTTTCCGCCCGACAGTGACAATATGCAGACACAAAATAACTCTGTCAGTGTGTCACAGCTGAGGGTTAGGTACAAAAACGATTTGGTTAAGGTTAGGAAAAAGTCTGGGAAAGAACTCAAATAAAGTTACATGAACTTCATTGTACAGATTTGGTCAGGCAGAGGTTTGAAGAGAGGGTTGGAGAAAGACGATGAAAAATAAACAAACACTGCATATACATTTTATTTTAGATGAATTTGTTTCCTTTATTGAATACACAGCGTTTTGGTGTGAGGTCGATAAAATGAGTTACTCATCTATTTAATAAAAAAGATACAGTATTAGGAAAGGTTAAACACCACCTCTCTTTATCCAAGATGAAAATAACAGTTTCATTTTTTACAGCTTTAGTATAAGTCCAGAACTTCCCAAAACATACATATATGGATTTATGGGCGTTTAGACTGAACTTATCTCTTAATAATAATCAGGTACAATCAAGACTGTGAAATGCTTTAAAGGTTAAGTGTGTAGAGAACGAGATACAACGTCATAATTGGTCTGATTTCAGTGTAATCACCTGAAAATAACAATCGCTGTGTCTTCATTACCTTAGAATGAGCCGTTGATGTCTATACTTTACATATGAGAGGGTAGACCATGTTGAAACACATGTATGTCATGGTCTTTTTTGTCCGAAAGTGAGTAGCAGTGTTCAGAAAGTGACAAAAACTAGCATCTAGGTTGTGTAGTTTTGCAGTTCTTTGCGTATTAGGGTTAAATAGTCAATGACAAAACCTCTAGGATCATAAACAACACTGTATTTTTTCTTCTTCTCAACGCCGTTACCTCCAAACAGAATAGTTGCAGGTTATTTCCAGCAGCTCACAAAAGGAATACTTGAGCGTCCTGAAGAAAGGGAATATTTCTGCTGCATGTGGGCGTAGCCTGTAATTGGCCGTTCCATGCAGAGCAGGTAGTTAATAATGAAGTTCTCTGATGGTTTCGTCTGTTAATGCCATCTGGTGGAAGAGCAGCGGCGGATGCAGCGAACACGGCGACCTTGGTTCACACACACAAGGATGCGATATGTTAATCTGTCGTCCTTTGAGCCTTAAATGCTCACTGCTGTGTTTTATAACATGCAGCTGCTCCTCGGGCAGATCCAAATGGAAACTAAAATAAAAACAACAGCCGAGGTCAAACAGGATGTGGAATTCAGAGAAGAAAACCCATAACCTTCTGCACGTCCACTCAGAAGCTAGAAGAATATCCACAACTGTGCAAAAAACGCCACTTTAACCGTAGAATAGAATAGAATAGAATAGAATAGAATAGAATGGGCTTTATTGTCATTACACAGGCTGTGCAATGAAATTGTCTCCTCCAGTGACAGTGCACGATACCAGTGGTTCTCAAACTTTTTATAGTGGAGTACCCCCTGAAATAAACTTTTTTAGCCAAGTACCCCCAACTCCCAAAAAATTCAAGTATGCGTACCCCCATTTGAGAAAGACTGCACTATACAACACAATAAAATACAGACATATATTAAAATATGGAGTTTATATGTATATAGAGTTTCTTTTTTTCTTATTTTTCTTATTTTTCTTATTTCTCGTATTTATAATTTACCAGAAATCCCTTGTATGTGTTTGTGCACTTGGTGAAAAACAAATATTCAGATTTTACCATATTTACAACCTGAAAATAGCAAAATTATCTGCATTAATATATCATTTTGTTATATTCTAACTACTACTTCTTATATTATCACGCTGTTTCTTTCCACCTGCAGCAGAAACTATGGTTGGAAATCATTTGAGTCACATCATTTTAGAATGTTTTGAATCTGGGTTTTACTCCACCTTAGTTTTAATGTATTTTAGATAACGGAAAATATTTCAGGAACAAAAAAGTAACCTTCATTTATCCATCACTGGAAGGTTTGTACAAATGAATATTAGTCCAGCGCCTAATAAGTTATTAAGCCACTGCTGTTTGTTCTTATGAGGTCTAATAAAACTTAGTGTGGTGCATTTGATTTATTTTATCAGCAGGAAGAATATATTTTTTAATTAACTTCCATTTACTTTCTCTTTTTCCACTTTGGATTTATAAAAGGAATCTACATGCAGCATTGATTACTTGTAAAACAGTCCCTTATTGCTCTAAATCTGTGAAATTAGAAAAGAATCAAGCAAAAAACTTTAATCACCTAGTAATAATGAGATTTTATGAAATTATGAGTCTTTTACAGCAGAATCTGTAGTTTTCATGGCGTGTTCTGTACAGGAAGTGACTCAAAAACTAACTGAAACAAGATGAAAATGAAAAATATTAAAGAGAAAAACTAAAATAAGGTTTAGGTGAAAAAAAGGTGGAAAGTCCTCAAATTTTACAGACAGAAGCTAAAAATTTGTCAAAACTCCACCGAATCATTGTCGATAGAGCTCATCATGATCTTTCTGAAATTATTGTTCATGAATTTGGTCAGTAAATTGATAAAATGTCTGAAGATTAGCGCTATATAAATGAAACTGAATGTAATTGAACTTCATGGACTCTGACATTAGTTCCATCTACATAACAACCTCTCCTCCGTAGAGCTGGAGCCCCGCCCCTTTAAGTTGCACCAATGGGACCTTAAGCATATTTTATAAACTTTTACTTAGTCAAAATAAGAAGAAAAAGTCCAGGCGGAACATTTTAGGCTGAGGATTTAAAGGGTTAAACTACTTTTCTGACTGTGTTTTTTAAGTCATTCATCCATAGTCTGTTAATGAAGTTCTCTTGAGGAGTCAGTCTGATTAAATGTAGTTTCTTAACATGGAAACACTGACAAAAGCAGATCCTTATTGTATGTAAATGTAAACAGACCGACATCCTCCAGAAAAAAAAAAAACACATTCAGTGTAATTATACCCACTGAGCTCCTTCCAGTTGTCAGTGCTGCTGCTTAATCCCTCAAAACACATTTTATTTACGTCCTCAGTTTAATGAATCTCAGTCTGCTCCGTCTCCTGATACATATTCACACAGACATAAACAGGCCGGAAAATTATTCCACTGAATATTGTTGCTTTATTCGTTTCCCGCTCAGGCGTTTTATGCCCCTGGAGTTTGTTCCCGTCGACTGGTTGGAAATTAAAGCCACGTCTAACGAGAAACCAGAGAGTCTGAACGTTTATTAAAAATCTAATCTGAGGCGACAGTCAGTTAGATCAAATAAACAGACAGTTTTCCTGCCAAAAACCAACAAAACAGTTTTTTTTTGTTTGTTTGTTTTTGCTTTTTTTGGTTCTGAAGGTTGGATTTTAGGAAATTCTTCGACCCATAGAATCTCCCAAACATTTGTTACGTACGGTTCTGTATAAAATGTACAAAATAAACAATAATTGGGGATTTTTAATTAAATTTTATTTTATTTCAGTTTTATTACTTACTATCTATTCTATCTAACTCTATTTTACACTTTTGTTACTTTATATTTTTACCTGTTTCTATGACACGTCGTTGCTCGTTTCAGAATAAATTAAGGTTGATAATGATGAAGAATAGTTGGTCTTCAAAGTTTATGTGTAGGAAGCACAAAAACAAAACATCTTTAGGTTATTTTTTATGTATTTGTGTTGTTTTTCTCTATGATATATGTATTTGCATTCTTCTCTTGTCACTATTTTAAAGTCTTTCACATTAGCTCTGTTTTTTTTTTTGGTTTTTTTAGCTCCACGCCTTTTTTTTTTGTTTACTTTTACATTATTTTTTTACTTATTACATATTTTACATAATTTTTCATCTCGTTGCATCCTTTCATTTGGTTTTCCTTTTGATACCCTTTTTTGTGACTTTGATTTTTGTTTGTTGCATTATTTTCATCTTGTTACACCTTTTATATCATTTTTGTCTTGTCAGCTCTACGACAATGATTTTATTGTTACACCCTTTATGTTATTTTAGGTCGATTTCACACCTAATAGTCCAACAGACTCAGTTCTTTTCTTTCACACTGCACTTTGTCAAATGAACCAAGCCTTTTGAATAACATATTTCCCTCCTCACCTGTGTGGGCGCTATCGAGAAGTACTGAAGGAGAAGACAAACTGTGAACAACAGGAACAAGCACGTGTAAAAACAATTAAAAATGTTTAAAAAGAAACAAAAAAACCCCTGAGGTTACATAGTTAAACATGAGTGGAAGACAATAACAGGAAGTTTGATTCTACCATTACTATATATGTATGAATTCCAACTGGAGCGTCTAAATCAGGGTTTTCAATTGTCGCATTTCTTAAGTGCATGTGAACGCATCAGATTAGATTATTACAATTATCTTATTATGCTCATGTAAACAGGCTCATTGAAGCTGTTTTCAGTTGGAGAAATGTGGAACAAACCCTCATGTCTTACTCCTAACTTTGCTCTTTTCTTCAGTTGTTTTGCTCTCTTTTATGTAAAACACTTTAAAAAACGGAAATGAGTTGACGTCGCCCGCAGACACAACATGACTGATCATTTTTGGTCGTGGAATCCTGTAGCTTCGTCTGAGTGGCTGATGTTGAAATGGAAAAAACCGAGCCTGGAGGTGGTACTCCAGAGCAGATAATCCTGTTTAAGTCTCACCAATTCAACAGGAGCTTCTGCTTTTTAGACATTCAGAATGTGGAGCGCTGTTGAGGGGGAAAAAAAAAGAAGTAAAAAGAGAAAAGTCTGGTCCGTGCCAGTGAGTCCTGAGGGCAGCGTCTGGTTCACGGTGACAACTCGGCTCTGCTTTAAAAAATGTGCACATTTCCAGGCTGTGAAGGAGGACGCCGGTGCTGTACAACTTGTTCATCATCCTCCTATAATGTCCCCCGTCCCTCAGATGGGTTTTTTTTTCTTTTTTCCCTCTGTGCAGCCAGAGGCCTCGGTCGGCACGGTAACGAGCCAATCGATGTACGTCAACCAAGCAGGTGGACAAATCAAACACGCCCTCTTCTGTCCTCCAATCACAAACTAATATCTCACATCCTGATGTCATCGTTGTCCCTCAAATCCATCACGGTTTCATCAGTATTTTCTGCGTCATTGAACACCGGATGAACGATGTCGATAAAACGGACGGACGTCTGAAAAAACAGAAATATTGAATCTAATTATCACATTTGTCATAAATGACAGGAAGAGCAGTGTGTCAAAATTGGTACTTTAGGGGAAAAAAATGATGATTATGGATTATTTATGATGTTTGGAGTGATTTTTACTTTTAGGGATGGTTTTTAGTTTCAATTTAGATGCAGTTTCAATTGTGACTTAACCCTTAAAGACCCAAACAGCCACTGGCGACCAAAGGCATCTACTGATCTAAACTGTTTAATAACTAATGATCCACTAAACCTATCAGTACATGTAGATAACTGGTGTAAAATACAGTTTGTCATCTTTTCATGGTCATCAGATATGACCCATTTGGACATTCAGAGGTTCCATAGTTACCATGGAAACACCGCCATCTTCTACAACATTGATTCACCAGTAAAACCCATGGAGTTGGATCAGTGA
>JAPQRQ010000027.1:25762840-25793742 GCA_037367365.1 Apogon talboti
ACTTTAATTATACTTGCACAGAGCAACTGCAACACTATCAGTCTTCTGATTTTGAGTCTGATTCTGACTAATCCAATTCGGCAGGGGGCAGTAGGGAAGTCCTACAAGCCTCCTGTTCATGCGCAGAAGAAGCGTTGCAGTCCGCAGCTGTGGGTGTTGACATGTCAGTGTCACTTGGTCAGCTGATTGCGGGTCGTAAAACTCTTGGCTAGTGCTGTTAGCCTGTTAGCTTAGCCTAGCTGGGTGTTTGTTGTTGTTAACGGGTCGCTGTTCACGTAGCCCCAAACTTTTACAAACTGCCAGTCCTCGGACGCATTTTAAGACGCCCCGGGGTGTGTACCGGTCCGTACCGCGGTGTTCCGTCGCCGTCCGTGGGGGTTTAATTCGTGGGAGGGCAGGGTGAAGCCGCTCCGTGTCTCCGTCTGCATTGCAGCCCGGCGCTGCTGATGGAATTCAAACACACAACAATGGCGACTCCCGGTCCCAACAACCCGACAACACCGAACAGCGGCGGCAACAACGCGGGATCCGCCGCCCACCACCTCCACCAGTCCCAGACCCAGCACATCACCACCATGAGCAGCATGCAGGGTGAGTGTGGGCCGGCGGAAGAGCAGCTCCGGGCCGGGGAGCTCCTCTCTGCGGCACTGAAGGTTAAGGCTAGCGGGGTTAGCCGTGGGAGGCTCCGGCGACTCCCAGGGCTCAGAAACACCCAACAGGGGACGAATCCCACGGGAAAACCCACTACCACGACCCCTTACCCGGGAAATACACGAGTTTATAACCTATTAATAAGAACATCCAGTCTTATTGGTACCATTGTAGCATTTGTTTCCCTGTTTTCATATGAATCTGTTTTACCTCACCAGACTCCATTTAGAAATCTAACAATTTATAGAAGAAAAATCAATATTTTTTATCGTAAAAACCAATTACATAAATTTAATACACTTTGAGGAAGCATTCTTTAATTCGGCTCAGACTTGAATACTATCTCCCGTATGTGCATAAACCTAAACATGGTTAATTTCATTTATGCCTCTTATTATCATTTATCTGCAACACATTAAAGAGTTTTTATTTTTAATATTGGGTTTATAGGAGAGTTAAAAACATGCAGACATTTTATAAACACCATCACATTTCATATTAATTCTATAATGGTGGTAATTACAGTGTAGTTATTATGGAAAACTCAACCTTAAATGGCTGAATTATGTAGTATTTAACTACAATTAACTACTAATACTGTTTTCCATTGTCTCATATAGCCTTCATTCATGTACATAATTGTACCAGTCTTATCTCTATATTATTTAAATTGAGAATTAGTATGCCAAACTTTTCTTAGAACCATTATTATTATTATTATTTATTATATGTAAAGTCTTCCTATGTGGGTTTGGCAATAGTTATAGAAAATTTTATTAAAATTGGCTGAATTTGATACTTAGATTCGGTTTTACATTGACTTATGACTTATATTAGCTTTAATTATTTTACACAATTAAAATAGTTTTACCTAAAGTTGAAGTGATGTTAAGTGTGTTCGATTTATCTCAACACTTGAAGTCTTTACACAGTGCTTTGCAGAAGTCTTAGGTCAGTATTAGGTATGTTTTTTCAATCAGTGCATTTATTTTTCTGTCTTTTTATATTAATATACAACACAAAAATGCAGGAATTATGTGTATAGTATTAAAAACACACATAAAAATCAGAAATGAATGGATTCTATGGCAAAAATCGGTATCCCAAACCATAAACCACATTTTTGCTTGACTGTATGTTCCAGTTGTACATTGATACAGACTGAGACTTGCTGATGTGTGGTCATTAGACCTGTGACAAAACAAAAAAATCTAAGTGTATTTGTGTGACTTCTTTTAAGGGTGAATTCTTTGAGTGTTTCAGCGTTACCACAGTTTTATTTGGTGGAACGCAAAGCTGCTCTGTCCACAAACATCCCCAACCATCTGTTATCCCCAACACATCTGAACCCAATGCTTATTCCAGTGCTGTCTCTTTTTTTTTTTTTTTTATACAAACAATGTCTTATTTTAACTTTCAGAGTCCAACACCTGCTGGAGATGTCAGAGTGAAACAGGTAGCTACAAACTTCATTCAATCAGTAGAGTAGGATGAGCAGTTTGATTCCAATCAGTTTTGGAAAATTCAAGGTCTGGGGACGAATATTTGATGTTAACATAACTACAGATTAACGGTTCGGTACAATCTGTTATGGCGTCATTTCACACCGACTCGCACTGGATCTACAGTTCATGTCATGGGCTGTAAATTCATGCAAAAAAAAAAACGTTGGAGGCTTCAGAGTTAAAAAATAATAATAATAATACACATTGTGACTATATTCTCCAAGAATTCTGTTAATTTCCATTACACTTTCATTCATACATATGTTTGGAACTCAACACAACTTCCTGGACTCATATAGTATCTGGGTGAATTCAAGGTTATTTTAACACATAGATTATTATAGTAACGGATGGACAGCCGTACTACATTTTTGTTTGTCCTTTCACAACTATTTATGGTAGAAATATGAATGATACCTCATTTTGCAGGGAATAATGAGCACTTACAGATGTGTAACTGGAAAAAAAAATGTTTTAACCTAATTTTCTGGCACATATAATGTCACATTTAATATCTGTAATATGAACGAGCACACAAAGCAATTGGACCTCACCAAAGAATCCGAAGACCTGCTGCCTGAACGTGGTCTAAGATATTAAATACAAACATGAAACACAACTTAGAGATTTAGGATTTTACAACGTCTGCTGTACTTGATAGAAGTTTTTACGGTAAACCCATGACATGAACGGGAAAAAGCTGTGAATTCTGGGTGATCTGGCCTGAAATGACGCCTGTTCCTCGTGATGTTAACGTCAGTGTGTGTGATTTCTCTTGATGTTCCTTTGACACGATGGTTTATTTCCTGATCTAAAAGTGGATTTGTAAGTGAGCTGCATGCTGACTCTGTACATTGACTCTCCTTCTTCCCAAAGGAGGACATGCTTCTCTAATTAAGCCTAATAATCCAGATGTAAATGCTCTAATGTATTTATTTTACATGTAAGATGTTACTTCTTAGTGGTTGTCCCTGTATGTGTAATCTTGCTTTCATTGACTTCTCCCTGACCATGTTTCACCTTTTACTTCACTGCTGCTCACTAATGATTCCTAACTCCTGACACGATGCTGAATGATGGTGAGCTGCGCCGAGAAAATGTTGATTAAACTGCAAAGTGTTTTTTCTCTCCAAACCCACCTTCTGACGTCATCCATACTCACTCCTAGATCCCTGTTGGTTTTATTTGCAGGTCATTTTGCCTCCTTCATTTGACTACATGACATACTTCATCATTACTCAAGCGCTTGTAGCTGTTTCATAGGTGCATGTTTGATGCATTATCTGCAGGAAATGCATTTTAACCCCATAGAAAAGTCAGTAAATGCAAGGCCAATTTCTATGACTGGTCACCCAACATGAGCGCCTTTTTATTGCAGGACAAAGCGAGGTTATGTTACTAACAGAGGAAGACTTAGCAAGCAAAGTGAAGGTGAAATATGAAGAAAATAAAAGCTGTCTTCTCACCTCTAGGCTTTCAGATAAACCTGTCTGGAGCTCCCCCAAGTAAGCCAAACCTCTTTTGCTTCAGCACCAACATCCTTTTGTTTCCGCCTGATAATCTGGTGTGGGGGAGTCTGTCCTGTTGTTTCCAACTAATCAGAGTGAAGACTTGATGGGTTCGAGTGGGCTTGTGCCACTAGTTGAGGGTCCAAAACAAAACCTGGAGATACGTTAATACCTGAGGGAACAAACAGTGAAAAAGTTCAAGGTCAAAGTTATTTCTATAGCACATTTACAACAACGCAAAGTGCTGTACAAAGATATCGGTGAAAATAAAAGATATAGGAAAATATAAATATATGGATATAGAAGATAAGATGTACTAAAACTGATTAAACAGACACACAGTAATAGGATAAATAGTATCTAAAAACACAACCAGAAGATAAAACAAATAAGTCACACGCTTGTATTAAAATCCAGTGCAAATAGTTGTCTTTAAAAGAGATTTAAAGTGCTCAATGGACTTTACAGTATAATAAACAGATAAAACAAGAGTTATAAATGTCAAAAAGCATTAAAAACTAAAGCAGATTAATGAGTAAAGACAGGGTTTCACTGTTAAACCACATTAAATCATGCTTTTACCGTACATTATGTTACATCAAACCATTAGTGTCTGAGTTTACTTTAATAATTTGGATTCTTTGGACCAGTGTCTTCAGTAAAGAAACATCCTGAAGCTTTTTTTTTTTTTTTAGTCAATTGATTATTTTCAGTTAAATTAAATAGAGTAGAACTTTACTGTCATTGCTATGCTACAATGAAAAGCAATTTAACAGCATCTTCCTCAATAAAAAATAATAAAAACAAGTCCAGTAAAAGAAATGATCCAATAAAATGCATATACAATAAATAGACACTATAATAAATAGTCTAACATGAAATAGTATGTCTATCTGGATGTCAAAACTACAAACATCCTGTAATGATAAAAAGTCGCTTAGTTTACCAACCTCAAACCTGGGTTTTAAGGTTTCTGTCAGAATTTTGACAGATTGGTCATCACAGCTGTCAGTCATTCTCACTCTTTTAGAAGACCTGTGATTGGCTGAAATCTCCTGTCATAGGTCATAATTTATAAAGGGGAAGGGAAGATGTTGTAAGTATGCCGGAATTTTTGCCAGGTTATGTTTCCCCTGAAAATAATTTATTTCCTTAGAATTAGCAGTTTATATCTACAGAGGGTGTGAGTTTTCTCCAACATCCTTAACTTTTTTTCCCCCATAGTTTTTAATGGCGACTCATGCCAGCTAAATTTAAAAAAACACAGAAATGACCAGATTTGCAATCTGCATTTTCACCACTAGATGTCACTAAATATCACACATTCAAACTTTAATTTAAATCCTGAAGTTTAACTAATGTTAGACTGAATTCAGCCGCGTAGAGTTACTCTGAGTTTTAGGGGTATTTAATGGCCAGAGAAGTGCAGATAATTGTCTTTTTGTGATACAAACAACAGTCCCAGGTTTTACTCTCATTGGCACAAGCCTAAAGCTCAGAGCTTCCATTGATAATAATCTCATTTCATTTAATGTTTGTACATCCCTTTAACTTACTGCCCTTTGGACATGCTCAAGCCAAAAATGTACATGTGCAAAAAAAAAACCAAAACATCATATATCAATATTATTTCCCCTTAAAGCATTTCAGCTCTGTTCAAAACTATCAGAAGTTCAATCATTGTCAGGATTTTAACCCTTTAAATGCCAGTTTGAATATATGATGCCACTTGTTTTATTAAAAATACAACACAAAATATGAGATTTTCTGTATAATACATGGTGGTGGGGTGTGGTATTATATCAGAGTGTTGGACAAAGATGATCATTAACACTGATTTCATTCCACTAGTAGTTTTCATGTGAGATTGAAAAATGCGGTTTCAATGTAAGTCAGTGAGAACTTTTTACTCTGAGGTTCCTGCACTGAACAAAAACTACTCATGCAATGAAATTAGTATTATTGATTGTCTTTGACATGTCCAAGAGTATGATATAAAAGAATGAAACATTCCTCCACCTTGTATTGTATGGAAAATATCTCATATTTTGTGTTGTTTTTTCAGTAAATTAAGTACCATCATGTATTCAAGCTGGCGTTTAAAGGGTTAAAATCCTGACAATGAATGAACATTTGATAGTTTTGTGCAGAGCTGAAGTGGTTTAAGAGATTTATGCTGCAAAAATATTGATATATGCTGATTTTGTAGCAGTTTTTTGCTGTACATTTTTGGCTCAAGGGTCCACAGAGGGGGCAAAAAGTGTTTAGTAAAAAAAAGAAAAGAAATATTTTGTATAAATTCATGCCATAAGCTGTAACACAGACATAATGATCAACAGAACAAAGAAGAAAAATGGCCTGAGGGTCAGTCAGGGTTTATAGAGGAATATCGTAGTGTTAACAGTAGAAATGGAAGCTCTACTTGACTGGTTTTCAGTGTGTCACTAACAAGCTTAAATATTGCCTGGAGTGTCGTCACCTCACACTTTTTCACCTGTTTTTTTTTTTTGTGGCATGATGGGTGCACTTCAGGGTGGCGTTGCTTGTCGAGGCAAGGAACACATTCGGCAGTCAACGTTTTCTATTTGGAATTCAAACTCATTCGTGTGGGTTTTTGTTTTTTTGGGTGGAGCGAGTGCGGAGGCTTTTTGCAACAGTTGGAGGTGAAATCAAAGCAGTTGGCCTTGAAGCATGTGTCCAGCCAGACATTTTAGCCCCTCCCCTCCGTCCTCTTCCTCCACTTTCATTCGTTCACCTGTGGGTTTGTGTTTGTGCATCGTGGATGTAGGACTGGGGCGTTTTAGCAGCATCATGGATTTCATGTTTCTGCATTGAAAGACGGTTCAGGTGCAAGAAAGTGCTTTTTCTGCAGGTTGATTATAGTCTGAGACAGTATTAAACAGTCTAAGGTTTAGGTTAAGAATAAATGTTTGTAGGGGAAATCATTTCATATCCAGATAATAACAATATATTACAATACATCACATTTTCTGTAAATGTAGTCGATAAACGGTCTAATCCAAGGGCGTCTAAATCAATGTTTACATTTACAAATGTTTTCATTTCACAAAAAATGTGAATCACCTGAACAAATATGAATGTCTTAAAAAATAAGTGCAATTTGACTAATATTCTGCCTGTTCCTAAATGTTTTGTGTATTTGTAGATCCACTGTGATCTGTACGTTGTAATGCACATGTGTAAATGATAAACTGAGGCAGAATATTGTTAAAATTGCACTTTTTTTTTTCCTTTTCAGGTTTATTTTGTGGTTCATGTTCACATTTTTTTAAAGGACAGTTTGTAGATGTACTCATTTTTATAATGTAATTTTACATTATTGATAGGTTTTTTATGTTATTATTTTACTGGTTGTTGCCCCTGATCTAAATAATCTGGCGAAAAAGCCTGTTTCTTATATTATTTTGGATTATGTACTCGACAAATAACTTAATATACAAAATGTTAAATAATGGTAAACAGGAAACGCTATTTAACCATAGTTGCAAACATCGAACGTCCCAAATATCATCAAACCAACTGTTTAAACTAATATCATGCTCTTGCTTTCCCATGTTGAACATTTTCCAGGTTCATTCAAAGCTTTTCCAAACCGATCCCAAACCAGATCTTTAAAATTTTTAACAAACAGAAAATTACAACACATTTGGATTTCCAGCTCATCTGTTATCATATAAAGTTTCTTGAAATGAAAAAATACAGTGATTTTTACCAAAGTGTGATTTAACTTCAGTTTCCCCTCTTCACTTGGATTCACGTTTTATAATACGTTAATGAAAATTAATAAAAGCGGTGACACTGATGAGATTTACTTGGAGTCAAAAGACAGAATATTTTTCAGTACTTGATATTTGAGCAGTGGCATCGGTTCTGTCACAGTAGAAGTAGGTGCTGCATTGAATTCATTTGATTCATCAAGGCTTTGCTTTGGGAAAATTGTGAAAAATGCCTGAATCACATAATCTGCAGATTTTTCCATCTTAACAAAAATTCACAATGCAACCTCTTTGTTTTTTTATGGGGTTTTTTTATATATTAAATGTGAATTGGTTTCAACAGTCAAATATAACATAAAAGTATTTTGAATCATGTTTTTGTCTTAAGTTAATGTTGCCAGGGAACAGCCAACACATGTATCATATGGCCCAGTCCTAAATGTAGAAACAGACCAAATAAAGGAGTCATTTTTAAGTGAAGGTGTTGATATCCAGCTGATTTCTGCTGCATCCTGTCAGCTTCTAAAACGTCTTAAATTGCAGATTTTTAGCTCAGTTAACTCTGCAAAACCCCGTAAAGACCATTAACATTAACCTTAAAACAGGAATTTAATAAGAGGAAATGAAAGTAGATCATAAAGGATTAAATGCATTATATTTTAATTAGTCATGGAGGGGATGGTTAATAATCCTTCATCCTTGTTGATGCAGAGGTTTTCAGTTGATTTTGTTGGATATAAAGCATGACGTCCATGGGTTTGAGTGAATTTTCCCCCCGTTCCCTTTTATTTCATCCTGTGGTTTGTGTTGTTTCACTCACTGATCGCTCTGACTCCTCATGTGGGATGACGGTTCCCTTTGTTCATGTTTTCTCCTGTTTGTTTGTCGTTAAATACGTGATGGCGGTTTACTTTCCCGCTCAGGTAAACGCAAAGCCCTCAAGCTCAACTTTGCCAAACCCACGGCGAGATTTGCACTGAACACAGCAGGACCGCCGTTTCAGAACCCACACATGTGAGTGAAGACCCACCACAGGACACATTAACCTCCCGATAGTTTTGTTCAGTTTTATTTTGTTCTTATTATTCTTTTTCCTGATTATTTTGTGTATTTGTCATATTATTTTTGTTCATTTTGGTCAATTTCCTGATTATTTTGTTCAGTTTTATTCTTTTTCTTGATTATTTTGTGTAGTTGTCGTATTATTTTTGTTCATTTTGGTCAATTTCCTGATTATTTTGTTCAGTTTTATTCTTTTTCTTGATTATTTTGTGTATTTGTCATATTATTTTTGTTCAACTTTGGTCAATTTCCTGATTATTTTGTTCAGTTTTATTCTTTTTTTCCTGATTATTTTGTGTATTTGTTTTATTACTTTGTTCATTTTGGTCCATTTCCTGAATATTTGTCTTCCTGTACTTTGTTCATTTGTACATTCATGTCATCCGGAGGTTTAATCCTGTGGTGGTATTTCTGTTTTTTTACACTCTGGTGTATCAGAGAACGTCTGAGGACTCACAGTATCGAGTCTTCGGGGAAGTTGAAGATCTCTCCGGAGCAGCACTGGGACTTCACGGCCGAGGATCTCAAAGACCTGGGCGAGATCGGCCGGGGGGCATACGGCTCCGTCAACAAGATGGTGCACAAGCCCAGCAACCAGATCATGGCGGTCAAGGTGAGGCGGAGTCCAACACCAGGTCTGACTGGGTCCATTTCATATGTGAACAGTTGAGGAGTGATGTCACTCTAGATCAGGGGTTTCAAACATGTGGACCGTGGGCCAAAACTGTCTGATCCGGTCTGTGGGATGAATTTGTGAAACGCAAAAATTACAGATGATATTAACAATCATGAATGTTAAAAGTCATTTTAGTTCAGGTTCCACATACAGACCAACATAAATGAAGTGGGCCAGGCCAGTAAAATAATAACCTATAAATAATGACAACTCCACATTTTCTCTTTTGTTTTAGTGTAAAAAAAAAAAGTCCATTTTTATGAAAATTACATTATATTACATTACAAACTGTCCTTTCACAAAAACGTGAATAACTTGAAATGTCTTAAGAAAAATAAGTGTAATTTTAACAATATTCTGCCTGTTACTAAATGTTTTGTCTATGTGTAGATCCACTGCGATCTGTAAGTTGTAATACACATGTGTAAATGATAAACCTTTTTTATTTTATTTAACCTTTATTTAACCAGGGAAAAAAGCTCATTGAGATTAAAAAAACATCTCTTTTTCAAGACTGTCATGGCCAAGACAGTTTATAGACGTAAGCATTTTCATAATGTAACTGTACTGGAGTTGAAAGTTGCGTTTCTGTCTAGATGCTCCATTTCATTGTGCTGTTCTGTACTTGGACATGTGTAAGGACAGTAAACTCAACGTGTGTGTTTGTGTTTCCTACAGAGAATCCGCTCGACAGTGGATGAAAAGGAGCAGAAGCAGCTGCTGATGGACTTGGACGTGGTCATGAGGAGTAGTGACTGTCCTTACATTGTTCAGTTTTATGGGGCTCTTTTCAGAGAGGTGAGGCCACTGTCACATCCCTCTTCCTGTTTTTATCTTCCTGAATCTCCAGCTGTGGATTCAACATGTCTCTTGTGTTTCAGGGCGACTGTTGGATTTGTATGGAACTTATGGCTACCTCTTTAGACAAATTCTACAAGTTTGTATATTGTTCGTTAGGCGACGTGATTCCAGAAGAAATATTAGGAAAAATCACATTAGCTGTAAGTGTCTGATTTTCAGATTAAAGTCCTGATGATGGACTTCCTGCTCTGATGGGTTTCTGTTTGTTGCAGACTGTGAAAGCTCTTAACCACTTAAAAGAAAACTTGAAAATAATACACAGAGGTAAGAGGCTTTTATGTCTGATCGTTGCCTTTGCCGTGTCGGTGTTTTTCACTCGGCTGTGTTTGTTTCAGACATTAAGCCGTCGAACATCCTCCTGGATCGGAACGGAAACATCAAGCTGTGTGACTTTGGGATCAGCGGTCAGCTGGTCGACTCCATCGCCAAAACCAGAGACGCCGGATGCAGACCCTACATGGCGGTGAGTAACAAACCCAGACCAATCCGAAACAGAAAAAAACACCTTCAGTGGCAGTAGGACGCAAAGTAAAATGTCTGGTCTTCGTTTGGATGAGTTCTTTTTAGTGAGTTGACAATTTGAGTATTAGCTTGATCATTTTTTTGGTCCATTTTTGCCCATCTTATTTATTTTTTTTGTTCATTGGTTTCATTTTCTGATTATTTTCTTTGATTTGTCTCATTATTTTTACTAATTTTGGTCAATTTCTGTTTGTTTTCTTGGTTATTTTGTTCATTTTTGGTTTGAGTTGACCATTCAATGCTTATTTTTTTTCCACATTAATGTAGAGACAGCACATGGGAAAATAAAAATTAACACGGACAAAATAAGTTCAGTCATCATTCAGATCATCTTATCTTTTATATTTAAATGGATCTAAATCGTCTACATGAGTTAATTTTTAGTTATGTCAGTTGATGGTGAATTTGTTGAAGACTTCATGTTTCTCTTTTGGGTCTTGATCGAGTAGAACCAGGGTCGGGATCTGAGTCATGTCTCCACACGTCAACCGATGAATCAGAGTTGCAGGTGTCAAAAACAAACTCACCCCAAAAACCGAGTCCTGACTAACGGTGACACAGGCGTCATCTGTGATCTGTGTCCATAAAAGGACTCGTCATGGCTGTAAGGCGGCGAGACGTCTGACTGTTTAACCTACACAGCTGATGTGTCATCTGAGGCAGAAATAATGTCATGGGCCTGAAAAACCTGGAAAAGCGTGGAATTCTGAATTCTGAGAAAAAAAATTATGAAATTTAATTTGCAGAGATGAAAACTGCGCACATTTTTTAATCAAAACAACCAGTTGTGTAGATCTTAAATAATTCTAGGCTTGGTTTTCTTCCTCTTGATGCAAAAATCCAACATAAAGCCACATTTTAACGCAAGGTTCAGGTGTAAACTGGTCCAGGTCTATACTCTGGTACAGGTCTAAACTGGTCCAGGTCTATACTCTGGTCCAGGTGTAAACTGGTCCAGGTCTAAACTCTGGTACAGGTCTAAAATGGTCCAGGTCTAAACTCTGGTACAGGTCTAAACTGGTCCAGGTGTAAACTCTGGTCCAGGTCTAAACTGGGCCAGGTGTAAATTCTGGTCCAGGTCTAAACTGGTCCAGGTGTGTTACCTGGTGACTCCTGGGCTCAGGCGTCCCGTTTCCTGTTTCCGTGCTGTGTCATCCGCGGCGCCATACAAAGTCGTACCGCGTTCAGATGGGGCTGATCTGTGGCATGTGGTCGTGCAGGTGAAAACACGTCCACAGGTGAGGAGCTGCTCTGGTATTTCCAGAAGACGACGGGGTTGGTAACAGGGTTGTTCTGACCCTGTTGGAACATGAACACTCTCTTCCTCCTGATGAAGGAATTCACACCGAAAAAGGAGGACACAAACAATCTGTAGGAATCAGTCTGAAGATAAAAGTGGAAACTAAAGTAGGATAGAAATGAGGACAGACATTGTAACATAGAAGTTCCATTTCTGTTTAGACTTTGATAAATGAGATAAATAATGAAATTAATGAAGGTGTCCCAATTGTCATCAGAAAATCAAAACGGATAATTATGGTTTAGAGTTAATAACTGCTGGTTGGAACATGGCTGGACAAAAAGTAGACGAAAGAAATCAAGACGAACAGTTGGTCATGAAACCATTAAAGCACAGGATGAAGAAAACACAGAGAAACAAAGAAAAAGTTCATCTCAAGGGCTTGATCTGAATAAAATAAAGTGGAAATAATGACAGAAATCTGATGTTTCTGATGGTTTACATTCAGATCATCCTGTTACATACGACGATGTGTATGTGAGATTAAAAACTTCAGTGTAAGTCAATGAGGCATTTTTTTCCATGAGGGAAAATGGAAACAAAAACTACTAAAGCAATGAAATCAGTGTTATTGTTCATCTATGACATGTCCAAGACTCTGATATGAAACAATGACACATCCCTCCACCATGTGTTATACGGAAAATATCTCCTATTGTGTGTTTTTTCAGATAGCGATAGTGATGTCATGTATTCAGCACTAAAGTGTTTTAAGAAAATTCGGCCTAAAGATGAAAGAAAAATGTAAATTACTACATAAACATATGGCATTGGAATAATAAATGGTATCAGTGGTGATCATTTTAATACAGATTTTTTTACTCACTGTGGAGTATTTTTTACAGTGTTTGAAGTTTAGGACCATAAATACATCTTTGCACATTTATGAGTCTGACATCTTACTTTTTATTCTTATTCCTACTAGTTTACTATATCATGTATTTTACTTATATCTTTGTACTGAACTTTGGGCAGCTTGCAGTGTTTTAAGTGTTCTATATAAATAAAGCTGACCTTGACGGTAAACAAACAGTGACTCTGAAGCTGAGATCAGATTGTTTCTAGTGTTTGTTTCCATCCTCTGTCCTTTTAGATCTGGTCCCAGTTTGGGTTTCTAAACATTTATTTGTCTGTTTCTAAAACTAAATGTCCTTGTGTTTTTCAGCCAGAGAGAATAGACCCCAGCGCGTCCAGACAAGGATACGACGTACGCTCAGACGTCTGGAGTTTGGGAATCACACTGGTGAGTTGAACCTGATCTACGGTGTTTCCCCTACCGTTAGTTTAGGGCTGGTCATTTCTATCTGTTCTCTGTATAACATACACACACAGGTGAACATACGCACACTAGCAGAGAGAGAGCGTGCACATAGGGAAATATGTATCAAAAAATTCTGCGTTCTCACTGTAAACATCAACAATCAAGGATGTCAAAGTCATTTAGTTCTGGCTCCACACACAGACCAGTATGATCTAATGTAAAATACAATCATAAATTATGACAACTACAAATTTCTTTTATGCAAGAAAGCGAAATTGCTTGAAAATATTTACATTTACAAACTATCCTTTCACAAAAAATGTGAATAGCTTGAACAAATATGAACAACCTGAAATGTCTTAACAGAAATAAATACAATTTTACCAACATTCTGGCTGTTACTAAATGTTTTGTGTATTTGTAGATCCACCGTGATCTGTAAGTTGTAATGCACATGTGTAAATGATAAACTGAGGAATAACATTGTCAAAATTGCACTTTTTTTTCTTAAGAAATTTCTGGTTCACATTTTTTTTTAAAGGTCGGTTTGTAGATGTAAACATTTTCAGAATGTAATTTTACTTTTGTCACTGTAAAACAGAAGAGTTTGGAGTTGACATTATTTACAGGTTATGTTATTATTTTACTGGTCCCACTTGATCATATTGGGCTGAATGTTGGACAGCCCTGCACTAAAAGCACTCGAAGGAACAGAAAATTAAGAAGTAAAATGAGTTTATTATTGTGCATATTCAGACTCAGCTTACTGTCATTAAATCAATAGACATGATAGAACAATATATAGTTACCCAGGTCTCAGTGTTTGTAGCATGAAAAAAGGTAAAATAGATAAAAGCTAAATAGAATAAAAACTACCGTATAATAAAATAACCTTTTATTATATACTGATGGATTTAATGATGAATATAAGTGAAATTTAGTGTTTTATGAATGTTGTGTCTGTATTGAAGAGTCCATAACCCACCTCACACACACATCCGTTGTGTGTTTTTTGCTTCAGTACGAGCTGGCGACCGGTCGGTTTCCGTACCCGAAGTGGAACAGTGTGTTTGATCAGCTGACTCAGGTGGTGAGAGGAGATCCACCACAACTCAGCAACTCCGAGGAGAGACGATTCTCCCCCAAGTTCATCTCCTTTGTCAACGTATGGTGAGGAGACGCCGTCTTCATCGTGTCATTATACACACAGCCTGGATTAAAAAAAAAAAAAAAAGAGAAAAACATCCCACGATTTGGTATTTTGTTGGATTACAAAATTATTATATCTGGGTTATGGTTTATGGCAGGAATTTCTGTAGAATGATTTTTTTTTTTTTACACATTTTTTAATGTAATATCAGTTACCGTTACAGGTCTATTATACAACTGACTCTGATATAAAATAATCAGATATCAATATTTTTTCTGCATAAACCTCTTAAACTTCTTCAGCTCTGCTCAAACCTACTAAATATTATATTATTTTTGGGATTTTAACCCTTGAAATGCCAGTTTAAATACATGATGCTACTGTTATTTATGAAAATTAGATTTCTTGTATAATAAATAATGGAGGGGGCATTTCTGGTGATGTGAGTCAAAAAGCAGCAACATTGATTTTATTGCATTATTTTTTATGTGAGATTTAAAAAATGTGGTTTCAGTGTAAGTCAATGAGTCATTTTTTGCCATGATTGTACTGAACTGAATAAAAACTCAAGTCTGTGTCCAGTGTTTGCTCCTCTGTCCCTCTGGTGGACACTCAAGTGTACTGCATCCTTCAGTGATAACTTTTTTTTTTCCCTTTTTCTTCTCCTTTCAAGCCTTACAAAGGATGAATCAAAAAGGCCAAAGTACAAAGAGCTGCTGGTAAGTCAGTCCAACACCTGCATAACAATTTTCTTAATCATCATTTATTACCTGTGGTTGTTAAACTGCAAGTTGCAGCTTTTAGGAACTCTGCTTTTTCCTCTGAATATTTGTATTTATACTGTGTAATTGGAGAAAATCTTTTTGCATGTTGCTATTGTGTGTTTCCACTTGAGATTTTTTTCATTTATTTGTTGGTTTATTTAACAGACACACATTAGAGTTAGAAATAAGAAATTAATGCAGAAAAAAGATGAAAATTTTAAGGTTTAATGCAGTTCATGAACTATTTGTGTATTTTCTAGAATTTGTTTTAAATGAGCGTTTCTCTACCTGTTCTCCAGAGGGACCCGTTCATCCAGATGTATGAGGAACGTTCCGTCGACGTAGCTGGTTACGTTTGCAGGATCCTGGACCAGATGCCCCCGTCTCCTAGCTCACCCATGTATATGGACTGATAAGGAAGTTCAAGCCAAAAAAAAACCCAACAAAACACCACAACCAGTCTGCAACAACAACAAGAACAAAAGATGACAAAGAACCAGTCCTCATGTAAATTAGCTTGGTCCCCTTCTTCTTGCAGTGTTAAAAAGAGAATTGTAAAGCCTAAAAAAAAACACCAGGAAATGCGGTGTTCATTTCAGTCATGTCTGTAAAATATGTTAAAGTTAACGCACTTCTGTTTCTCTCTAGTTCACAAACGCACAGCGAGTATAAAAGCAGCTGAATCAGTCGATCATAGTCTTGACTCATGTCGAGGTGCATCTCAGTGATTAAACAGGAAAAAAAAAAACACAAGCGATAACCTGGAACCTGTATTTATATAGATCTGAAACCATGTGACTCGGAGGTTCTTCGACATCCTGGAATCATGCTGTTTGTGAATTGTCCACCTCTTCCATGTACGTGAATGAAAGCATTGTGTTTGGTATCTTAATGGAACTTTGCTTCTCTGGGTATTTAGCAGTTTTAAGGTAAAGCGTCGGCGGTTGAAACCATGTGGAGCCCCCGCAGAGAGGCCGTCCTCCTGTATGTGGACTGTACGCTGATATATGAATAAAGACAGAGACAAACAAACGAACGAACATCGGTCTGATTTTTGTGGATGTTGAACATATTTATCAAATGGCCTCCGCTTTATGGAGCTCCAGTTCACAATTAATAATTAAGACATGAAATAAAGAGTTCTATGAGTTAAAAACAGTCACATATGGCCATAAAATTACTGTCTGTACTTTCTCTACAGTCTTGAGTATAAAACTAATTCAACATTTTGATCTGGAGCTAAAAAAAAAAAAAAGTTGAACTTCTACAACAGGGCAGTCAAACTCATTTTTATTCAGGTTTCACATTCAGCCCAATTTGATCTCAAGAGGGCCGGACCAGTAAATAAACAGCATAACCTATAAATAAATACAACAAATTTTTCTTTGTTTTAGTGTGAAAAAGTAAAAGTGTAATTTTAACAATATTCTGCCTCAGCTTCTGATTTACACGTGTGCATTATAATTTACAGATCACATTTTCAATGTATAATTTTAGTTTTTTCACACTAAAACACAAGACGTAATTTGGAGTTGTAGGTATTTATAGGTTATTATGTTATTATTTAACTGCTCTGACCCTCTTGAGATCCTATATAGATCAAAACACTAAAACGGTTTTGACACCCATGACTATCATATCTTCAGTGTAATTTTTCGCAAATTCATCCCATGGGCC
Source organism: Apogon talboti (assembly GCA_037367365.1). Lineage (NCBI taxonomy): Eukaryota > Metazoa > Chordata > Actinopteri > Kurtiformes > Apogonidae > Apogon > Apogon talboti. Next base: position 25,779,515 of record JAPQRQ010000027.1, read on the forward strand.
AAATTGGACCTTTGGTGGGCTGGTTTTGGCCCACGGACCGCATGTTTAACACCACTGCTCTACACTGTCATCATGAACTGGTCCAGAGAGAACACATCAAACGTCATGAGAATGTTTGATGTGTTTTAGTGTTTGATGCTTTTTAGTTTCTGGAGGATCTGCCAACGTGCCAACAAACATGTCCCCAAAATGTCCAGACAAAACGTCACAGATGTGTCTGGTGATGTGAGGAAACAGACTTCAAAGTACTCGTGTCAAATACAACACCAAAGTTTTTTAATAAGCAAAACACAAACATCTGAACTGTTGTAAACTCATTGGTACCAGTCTGTGGCTCAGTGTCGCCTCCTGTCTGAGGCTCTGTGCTGTGTCACTGATGGCGTGGAGGTCGGACACCCGTCTGAGCATAAAAATGAAAAGACGTTACAAGATAAAAATGACCTAAACATCGTAGACTTATCTGATCCTATACAGTCGGGTTTTGAGACCCATCAGTGATTTAGTTCATTTTATTTATTTTTTCATATTGTGGAGTTGTTTTCTCTGTTGACTCACTCACTGATTTCCTAACAGTACATGTATGTTCTTTGTCATGGCGATAGTGATGTGTCATTTGTGTGGACTCACCTTAGTGGTGTCTCCGTGGAGATGAAGAGTCATGTTCTCTCCCATGACCTAATGAACTAGGTGCTTCACAGACGTCGATGGCTTGTCTTTGGTCTTGGGCAGTGTGAGCTGCAGTTCGTTTCCAGGACCTTGACATTCCTGAGGGTCATTATGACACACGCTGAGGCTCCATCACAACAAATACAGTAGATCAGGGGTGTCCGACACATTTTAGTTCAGGGGCCACATACAGCCAATGTAATCTCAAGTGGTAAAATAATAGAACATATAAATAATCCAATTTTTTCCCTCTTTTTTAAAGTGTGAATAAAGCAAAATTACTTTATGAAAATGTGAATAACCTGAACAACCATGAACAACCTGAGCAAAATAAGTGATATTTCAACGTTTCTGCTTATTATTAACACGACTTACAGTGGATCTACAAATGTACAAAATATTAACAGGCAGAATAGTTAAAATTTCCCTTACTTTCTTGACATTTCAGGATGTTCATATTATTGCAGATTATTTACATTTTACTGTGAAAGGATAGTTTGCAAATATAAATATCTTCATCATGTACTTTTACTTTTTTTAACATTAACCCACATAATTTATTGGTCTGTATGTAGCCCTTGAACTAAAATGACTTCAACACCCTTGACGTTTAACATTTTCAGTGTAATTTTTGCAAATCGCAAATTCCCCCCGCGGGCCGGATTGGACCCTTTGGCGGGCCCATTTTGGCCCATGGGCCATATGTTTGACACCCCTGCAGTAGATGGTGTTCAGATCTTTTTACTTGTAGAGTAATGGAACCCCAGTCTGTTTTCTATGGGTTGAACACCTGGTTTTACAGCTGAATTAAACAGTTTATTGGCTGGTCTGGTGCTGTTGCCCATTGTATTTTTTGGTGAAATAATGAAAACGTGTGAGAAGTTTAGAGAAGTTCTGAGTTGACAACACAATCTTTTTTGGAAAACATCAGAAAACACATTCGTCTGAAAACAAATTAAGGCTTCCAGGCTTGGGTTATAAAAGTCAGAACAGCTGCCAAGCAGTGTGTTTCCTCTAACCTGAACGCTGATGGTACTCTGTGTTCTTGGGCTTTCCTTCTGGATGTTCACGTGCTGATCACTGACGACTGTTAGGGAATCGCCCCCATTGGTCCCTGGGACAGAGTTCACATGGTTGTTTCGTCTGAGAAAGAAGATGACGACACCAAGGGGTTAAATTAAACCCAGAAACAGACGCCTCGTCTTTCAGTTCATCACAAACACTTCACATCTACACATATTGGAGACGTGGTTTTTACTGGAATAGGACAAAGAACTGAAGCTTCAGATGTAGTGAGAACAAAGCATGTGTCTCTGAGATGTGATGGAGTAGAAATCTGCAGAAAACGGAAAGGCTCAAATGAAGTAGAAGTATCTCCCTGTGCCAGTAATTGTTTTAAGGAAATATACATCAGAATTTCTGTAGCTCTCATGAAATTGAGCCTTGTTAGGACGTCAGTGAATGATATTTCAGACACATTTAACATCCTATCGTCAATATAAACACTGTTATGCAGGCAGAGGCACAAGTTCATACAGGCTTATCATCAGCATAAGTACATATAGATTTAGATTTTTTAAGGTCTAAAATACAGATGTTGGATTTATTCAAAATGAAATGGTGTTGTAGCTGCCACAGTCTATGAAGCACTGGCAGCAGGACTGACAACAAACATTCAATAATGAATAATGAATAATAATAATGAACTGAGGATACAGCAGGTGAAACACCGTTCCATGGGGGGGGGGGAGTGTCTCACCTCGTGGTTTGTGGCCGCAGACGGTGCCGGGCGAAGGCCCTGAGGGGTCCCATGGTCTCGCGTTTGGGAAAAGCAGGGGAGCAGGGCAGGCTGGACGGTTTACTGGACATTTCCACGGGAAGATAAAAGCAGACAGGTTTTCAAAGAGAAGCTGAGGGTAAATCTGAAAACATTTGACTGTGGTTTGTAAGAACAGCTCATGAGTACATGAAACGAAGGAGAAGAAAATGAAGTTACATTTACATTAGTAGTTAGGAATATCATCAAATTCCAGAGAGACTTGAGTCAGATCTGATTTAGAAGAAGAGTTGTTTTTGTATGACTAAGACAAGCACTAATTAAAAAAACTGAATCTTCGAGCGTAAATCTATGTGAAGTGTAATGACGGGAATAGAGTACTGTATTGGTATATATTGTATAGTTTATTTACTTACATCCCAAACGTGAGTTTGGCGATGGATCCACAGCTCAGACACTGGGATGTATCTGAGAACCTTGGAACGACTTGTCTGAAACAGAACAAACTTCTAATAAAATACACGTTAAGTCAAAGGTCTGTGAGACATACGTATCAACTGCAATTGCAATTTCAGAACTTTTCATCAACTCAACAAAAAATAAAAACATATGCTCTATATCTTTCAACCTGTTAAACCCTGAGTCATTTGTTTCCAGTCAGAATCATTTCAATGTGACACAAACCAATGGATTCGCTAATAGCAGAATCTTCATAGAAAACCAAGTTATGATCAGAAAACAGTAAAGGTAAGACGACATTCCAAACCATCTCTTCATAATGTGACCTTTATTTTTACTCTTCTTTGTCTTTTTCAGTGAGTTTCATTGGTAGAGAAATAATACTTGTGCCATTTTATCTGCTTAGTGCTAGTTTAGCACTGTAAAGTTTGTCTCATCAGTCTGTTGTTTTATTAAATTCTTCCTGACATATACTGGTCTCATACTGTTACACTGGTTTACATATTTTATTCAAGTGGTTCTTTGTATTGTGTTCTCTTTTCTGACAATTGGTTTTGTTGAGCTTTTAGCTGATGTTCTTGTGGTTATGCAGATGTTTTGAAAATGTGTATATTGTTTCAAGTGTTGCGTTGCATTACTGTGGTAACACCGATGGAACAGCGGACCAGAGGGTACAACATGCAAAAGAATGAACACCTCAACAAGTAAATATGGACATTTAACATTTTTTGCAGCTTGCATGCATGATCTGTTCTCTTATCTGTTGTTTTCAGTTAGCTTTAATCCAGTTTATTAAACGTAAAGAGAAAACGTTATAATAAAACATGCTCAACGACCATTTTGACCTGAGAAATTAAAACCCCAGATAACCTGGTTTCTTAACCTTTAAACTTTTGGAACAAATGATGATTTGACATTTCTCATATCACCTATTGATCATGACTATTTTCACATTTTTCTCATGAGAACATTTTGCTCATAGCTCTAATATAAGCAGTGAATCAGAATGAACCAAACCCTTGTAAAGCTGTAAACATGTACCTCTGGGTGGCAGCAGCGTCCTGTGTTTCTGGAGCACCGAGCGCCTGCAGCTCTTCCCGAAGACTCCTGTAACACTTCATCAGTTGGTTCTTCACAGGAACCAGCTCAGTTCTGTTCAACTATAACCCACAGCATTAAACCATGCATGAGCACAACGAATGTACAATCAGAACCAGCACCAGTTTAGAATATGTAACTGTTAATCTTAACATGAGATTCTTATCAGACAGAATCCTTATGAGTCATGGTCAACATTACAGCTGAGTTTAATCATCTCAGCTCTATTTGATATCAAACACACAGACAAACAGCAGAAAGGACAACAGATGAAGAAAGGGCAATAACAATGTAGAGGTAACTCTGGGTTAAACATTACAATCATTCTGTGGATGTTAAATTTTGTGGACTTGCTGAGTCTTTATTATAAGATGTATAGTTCTGGTTCTTGACTCTGATTGGCTGAGCTGACCCGTGACCACATCACATCAATATTACTGCACAGTACATATTGTTTTATAATGTGTGATTTTGTTGATTTTCTTGGATGGATGGGTGGATGGATGGATGGGTGGATGGATGGATGGGTGGGTTGGTGGATGGGTGGATGGATGGGCGGGCTTGACAAAAGGAGGAAAATAAAAAAGGATTGGCTAAATTAGTCATAATTCAAAGCTGCTGAATAAACCCTGACCCGCTGACTAAGACCTGCATCACCTGGTCAGGGTTAATTTCTCTATGATGACCAGCTCACGGTACATCATCCCCCACATGATTTATTCAAGAGATAGTTTTGGCTGTGTTCCTCCACAAGGTGGCAGTATTCTGTGATGTAGATTTTCTAATTAAATGGTTCCATTCACGTAAATGCTCAAATGGAACCAATGCTGTCCAACCTTTAACCTGTTCAATTAAAGTCTGTACCGTGAATATGACCACTTTCGTTATTACTGTTCTATTTTTCTTCTAGGATCATTGAACTCTGCCCTATTTTACTGTAAAACATGGTTGTTTATTCTTAAAGTATATGAACAAATAACACATATAAAGAGTTAGACTTTGTTCTTGCCTTATGCTGCATCTCAGTGGACAGTTTTTCCACCTGTTCATTCAGTGACTTCATCTCCTCCTGACCAAAGATGAGACAAAAATAAAAGAAATGATTGAGAAAACACCTCTATTAACCCTTAGGGACTGACGTGCACAGCACTATATGCACTTTTCATTCTTCATTTTTAGAGAACTTTGGCTGTGCTCATGCATACGGTATGAATTTTAGCAAGATTGTGTATTTTTATTTTATCTTATTTCCAGATCAGCTCCTGCAGTCACTTTAAAATACACTGTGTATGAACAAGTGTTACACTCATACTGTTCAATGCAAAAAATGTGCCAATGAAACTCATTCAAATCAATGTATAAATAAAGAGCATGTTTTTGTGTTTAGTGGTATGAGTATAAGCATTTGACACTGCCCAAAAAATAATGCATGAAAATCAATGTTGCTGCTAAACACTGACATACAGCAGGCTGTAATAATTCAACACAAAAAGCACATTCCAGGTCAAAGTATAGTATAATATTTGTATTGGAGTATACTGAAAATTTTTTTTTTTTTCATCAAAAACTTAATGGCATAATGACAAAAACCTGGCATCTAAGGGTTAAAATCTTTAAAAATGAATTAGTATTTGATATCAATATTTAGGTCAGATGTAAGTGAAAGGCATTAGCTCAATTAGAGTAGAATATAATATTACTATATAATATTTTTTAGAGCTTGCTTTTTCAAAGCACATTTTTTCGTCCTTAGCGGTATGAGCGTGACTGATGTTAGAACTGGCCCTAAGGGTTAAATCAGTCCTTTCATTTAACACCTATGACTATTTCCAAACCCGCTCATTTAGGATGGATTGCTCTTTTCTTTGTTTAGGTTGAACTGGCAAATGAATTAACACATGAAACAGGACAGAAGTGATTGGACTCGTACCTCAATGCGGTTCAGCGTCCCCTCATGCTCTGTCTGACTCTGTGCCATGTCCCTCTGCATGGTCCTGAACACCTCCAAAATCTGACACAAACATACAAATCCACATTAACACACAGGACATAAAGACACACAGGTTGTGGCTGAATGTGAAACACCTGAGTGTTGATCTCTGCTTTTCTGTCTTCTGCCTGCTGCTGCATGTTGTTCGAAGTGTCCTGCAGCTGCTCACAGCGCTCAAACAGAAGGCTGTATTTCCTCTCCAGGTCCATTATCCTGTTGGCCATGTCCTCGTTACTGTTCATATCCAGGAGGCTGAGGAACGACTGAAGTCAGAGGGTAAACAGAAGGTACAGACTGAGTTTAGACCTGTCTCTGAGCTGCCTGATGTTGAACTGCTGATGTTCTGACGCCTTGCGTTTTCACTGAGCTCAGATCAGGTGACATGTGAGGACAGGTAGTGGTCTACTCAGAGTGATGCTGTGGGTCTTTGAGCTCTTGGACCAAACTTTTAAAAGGAAAACTACCATTGATTGTTTCCTTCAAAATATTACAGTAAAAAATGGAATCTGATACATTTGAGCTGTCCAGTACCAGCAGCACTAATATCTGTTTCATGCTCTGTGTGTGTCTGGCAGCATGTTATGTGGTCTGATGAAACTAACATCACTTTGTTTGGATCTAATGGAGTACAGTATGTACAGTGATCAACAGTGCAAAGGAGTGTGTCTTGTGTCGACAGTCAAATGTCTTGGTAACATCATGGTTTGAGGCTGCATGATGTTGCTGGTACTAGGAGCTCAAATACAGTGTTGGAACAATGGAATCCTCTATGTACTGTAACATGCACAACGATGACCCACAGCATGACTCCAGTCAGACTACTGCCTTTCTGAAGGAGAAGTGTGGTATGATGTCTGATCTAAACCCACTCCAGGACACAAGAAGACTGAAAGGCAAGGTGGATGAATTCACAAATTAAACAGACACAAGGGTGAGACAGGGAGAAAGCTTGTGATTGGGCTCGTACCTCAACCTGGAGCCGTAATCTGTCAAGTTCTTCCTGAATCTTAAGGACATCCTTCTGCATGATGGCCAGTAGCTTGGAGTTCTCTTCCTGGAGGACAGGCAGGTGGTCCGGTTGAAGTCAGAGGACAATACAGGGTATAAACTAAGTTACTGCTGTACTGAATGTATGAATCAAGGCTTTTATGTACAAACAAATGGCAATAACTTTGTGTCCTTTAACTCTCTCCCTTCCTACAGGTATCTCTGGCTCTGGAACTGTTGTTTTTGGATGTGTGGTTACAGGTTTTTTTCTTCCAGGTCATGATCAAAGACAGAAGGATTGTGATTGGACTCGTACCCCGATGTGGTTCTGCATCCCCTCATGCTCTGACTGAGTCTGTGGGATGTCCTGCAATGTCTTCAACACCTCCGTAATCTGACACAAACACACAAATCCACATTAACACACAGGACATAAAGACACACAGGTTGTGGCTGAATGTGAAACAAATGAGCGTTGATCTCTGCTTTTCTGTCTTCTACCTGCTGCTGCGTGTTGTTCGAAGTGTCCTGCTGCTGCTCACAGCGCTCAGACAGAAGGCTGTATTTCCTCTCCAGGTCCGTTATCCTGTTAGCGACGGCCATGTCCTGATTACTGCTCATACCCTGGAGGCTGAGGGATGACTGAAGTCAGAGGGTAAACAGAAGGTACAGACTGAGTTTAGACCTCTGAGCGGCCTGATGTTGAACTGCTGATGTTCCGACGCCTTGCGTTTTGGCTGAGCTCAGATCAGGTGACATGTGAGGACAGGTAGTGGTCTACTCAGAGTGATGCTGTGGGTCTTCGAGCTCTTGGACCAAACTTTTGAAAAGAAAACTACTTTTGTTTCCTTCAAAATATTACAGTACAAAATGGAATCTGATACATTTGAGCTGTCCAGTACCAGCAACACTAATATCTGTTTCATGCTCTGTGTGTGTCTGGAGGGGTCAAGAACTGTGTGTTGTGTCAGATGTTGTGGTAACATCTTGGTTTGAGGCTGCATGATGTTGCTGGTACTAGGAGCTCAAATACAGTGTTGGAACTATGGAATCCTCTATGTACATGCACAACGATGACCCACAGCACAACTCCAGTCAGACTGCTGCTTATTTGAAGGAGAGGTCTGATATGATGTCTGATCTAAACCCACTCCAGGACACGAGGAGACTGAAACGCAAGGTGGATGACCTCACAAATTAAACAGACACAAGGCTGGGATGGGGAGAAAGCTTGTGATTGGACTCATACCTCAATCTGGTCCTGTAATTTGTCAACTTCTGCCTGAACCTTAAGGACATCCTTCTGCATGTTGTCCAATAGCTCCATAGTCTCGGGTGAACAAGCAGCTGCATCCTGGTTGGAATTCTCATTCTGGGGGTCGGCAGACGGTTCAGAGGCCACAGGCTGGCGGGCTCGCTGAAGTCAGAGGGTAAAGAGAAAGTACAGACTGAGTTTAGACCTGTCTCTGAGCTGCCTGATGTTGAACTGCTGACGTTCCGACACTTTGCATTTTGGCTGAGCTCAGATCAGGTGACATGTGAGGACAGGTAGTGGTCTACTCAGAGTGATGCTGTGGGTCTTTGAGCTCTTGGACCAAACTTTTGAAACAAAAACCACCATTGTTTTCTTCAAAATATTACATTACAAAATGGGATCCAATACATTTGAGCTGTCCAGTACCAGCAGCACTAATATCTGTTTCATGCTGTGTGTGTGTCTTGCAGCATGTTATGTGGTCTGATGAAACTAACATCACTTTGTTTGGATCTAATAGAGTACAGTATGTACAGTGATCAACGGTGCCAAGGAGTGTGTCTTGTGTCGACAGTCAAATGTCTTGGTAACATCATGATTTGAGGCTGCATGATGTTGCTGGTACTAGGAGCTCAAATACAGTGTTGGAACAATGGAATCCTCTATGTACTGTAACATGCACAACGATGACCCACAGCATGACTCCAGTCAGACTACTGCCTTTCTGAAGGAGAGGTCTGGTATGATGTCTGATCTAAACCCACTCCAGGACACGAGGAGACTGAAACGCAAGGTGGATGAATTCACAAATTAAACAGACACAAGGCTGAGACAGGGAGAAAGCTTGTGATTGGACTCGTACCTCAATCTGGAGCCGTACTTTGTCAAGTTCTGCCTTAATCTTAACAACATCTTTCTGCGTGTTGGCCAGAAGCTCCGTAATCCGGGGTCCAGCACCTGCATCCTTGTTGTCTGGCTGCTGCAGCTGCTCGTAGCGCTGAGACAGAGAGCTGTACTTCCTCTCCAGGTCCGTTATCCTCTTGGCTGTGTTGTTATTACTGTTCACATCAGAGGTCAAAGGCAGGTGGTCCGGCTGAGGTCAGAGGGCAGATAGAAGGTACAGACTGAGTTCAACACCATACTGTTATCCCATTGAGTCCAGGTGTGAAGGTGTATCAAACCTCAATGTTTTCTCTTTCACGGAGCAAAGCTTCTTGAAGGTCGCTGAAGGTCACAAACTGACTCGCGGCCTGTTAGGAAGAGATGCAATAGCAATCAAAAGAACATCCATTATTTGTCTGCTCTCTTTCATTCTGGCATTTGTAACGCTCTTGTCAGGTAGTTAGTTAAACACTACAGCCATGTCAAATTTAGATTGCACTGTGCATCACCAGTGAGAGTGACCACTGTTTTATTATCATGTAAAAAATAATCACTCATTATTTAGACTAGAAAAATAATGATAGCGGTAAATGTTTAATACCATTGTGGGTTTTAGACTTTTAAGAAGCAAATGATCATTTCAGTTTTTATTACCCCTTGGTCCGGATATTAGTGTATTGTAATTGTTTGGTCGTCTGTCCGTTTGTCTGTCCATTCAATGACGTAATGACATTATCTGAATAATGCATTGAGATATCTGCACCAAATTTATACTGTGGATGCATCTTGGCATGGAGCATAAACCTATTGAAAATAGCTTCATTCTGGCCGAGGGCTGTTAGTGCACAGCACATTATGTTTTTTTAAATAGCATGATTGAGTAAATGTAGAAGGAAATGGCTGATAAATTGGTGTATAATCATATCCTTACATTCTGATTTGATGAATTTTCATAAACCATCTTGAATCAACGTGGTGTTTCTTTAAAGGTTTCAACATGTCAGTACACCTGCTGTACATGTTGGTAAATGTCCTCAGTCATTGTGTGATTTGATGGTAGAATGGCACTAAACTCTCTGAGACTGACCAGAATTATGTCACTATTAGTAAACTTTAATAACACTGACTAAATATCTCTGAGCTGTTTCACCTCATCCTGATGACGTTGCAGCTGCACTACTTCCCCCTGACTCTCCGTCTGCTTCAACAGGTCTATGAGCTCCACGATCTGTGAATGCAAAAGCAAATTCAGTTCACATTCTGCAAAATAAGGTCTATAAGGATTATATAATACATCAAAGTTCACAGTTAATTTCTAGTGTGGAGCAAACATTAATGACCATCCACAGCAAAGAACTATAATGTTCTGTTAATAAGAGAAGATAAACACTGTCTGAGCAAAGGAATGAAAACTGACAACCTGTTGTAGGATGGAAATTGCCTGCAGATGCAAGTTTTAAGCCAACATGTCTTTCTTTCGGTAGCCCTGTTTCCTCACAGAAAGAATCCTCCAAGGACTACGCAGTCCAGAAAATGAATGGGTGGGTGGGTGGATGGATGGATGTCTTACCTTTTACCCACCTCAAAGCTTATACAATAGAATGAATTATTACACAAAAGTGCTGCAGTTTATCTCTGACTGAATTACAAAGATTTAATAAACTTTATACAGCCCTCCAGCAGATAATCTTCAGAATATTTCTTCATGGCCTCTTTATGGCCCCATGGCTGACTAAATGCTTCACCTTGTCCCCTTGAAGCCGCAGCTGCTCCTGATGATTTCCTGTCTGCTCCAACAGTTCCTCTATAAACTTTGAAGCCTGTGTGAAAAAAGGTAAATATTCATAAAGTTTTCACTGTGTACAACTGGAGAACACACACATAGAAAAGTCTGATCTCTTTCTGCAAATTTAAAAAGATATTAAGAAACTCAGGAGATGTGTCTTGTGCAAATGATGCACCTGTGACCTCAGTGCTAAGTAGTTGTAAACCATCATTTCAGCTGAAAATAAATTGTACATTTCATTTGGTAATCAAGGTCCCAGAGTCTGAACAAAGACTAGAGGCCAAGAATCCAAGCAGAAGTCCAATGTGAAGTTTCCACAGTCGGAGATGATTTGGGATGTCATGTCATCTGCTGGTGTTGGTCCACTGTGTTTAACCAAGTCCAAGGTCAACACAGCCGTCCACAAGTCACACTTTTTTCCTTCTTTTGGCACTGAAACAGAATTTCCTCAATTCACACAATCCAGTTGAAATTCATGAACATACTTTCTAAAACTGTTATACAGATATTTTAGGTGTACTGAGTCACAGGGTGACTTTATAACCGACATTAAAACATTTCATTAAAAAGTCTATTAATGCTACATATGGGTTTAGGGCTGGGAAATACTCCAAATAATTCTATTAATCAAAGTTTTGCTTTCTGAAAATCGTGAAAAATTGCTACTAAAAAATTAAAAATGCAAACATTGTTGTAATATATTGCAAATGTGTTTCTGTGGTCATGATGGCATAAGGTTTTAGTAAAGAAATAATATTTTTGGATTAAGTTTTGTCTTCAATTCACGTAGCCAACAAAGTAATGGATTGAAATTGTAAATCATCCATAAAGTCAAAAATGAACATACATTTTTGACAAGCTCCTGATACCTTAGTTAGTTGTTAACTAACAGCAGCTAGCCTGACAACCAGGGCTGGATTGGGACAAAAATTCGGCCCTGGACTTTTTGGTCCAGACCGGCCCACCACAACCCGCACACAGGTGCTGTACTGACTCGCCCCATACACACACACACACACACACACACACACACACACACACACACACACACAAGCCCTTAATACCACCATTTTCTGTCTACAGCACTGTGGGTGTTACTCAAAGTCAAGGATTGGCTATTTAGATGAAATACAAACCACTGGGCCAAGTGTATGTTTTTCTCCCCGGGTCGGGAGGGTTACCATAGTTACAAAAAAAAAGGAAAAAAACGGCCGTCCAATCGACCCACCGGGAAAACGACCGGTACTTCATATGGCCAGTCCAGCCGTGGTAAACTGCTTAAAAATTATAAGGTATGTCAAATTAAGTATATAATAAATATCCAGGATAATTAAATCCAATTTTGAAAATCTAATTTAGGGAGTAATATTTGTGTATTTGCAATGAAAAGTGCTCTACTTTCAGTTATCTAGCTTTTCAAACCCGGTTCCAAAATGGCGACTCGTAATCATGGCCTTATTTTTCAACTTTTCCGTATTTTCGTTTCTCTTTCATTCTTTTCTGAGTGTCTCCCTTACTTTTTTTTTTATCTTCGTCTTCATCCTCAATCCTGCTGCACAGTCTTTGCTTCACTCAAACACACTGAACTCACTCAGTGAAATTAAATAAATTCGCAACAAACTTAGACATTTTTGCTTTTGAGGCGCAGTAATACTGTGTGATGTGGTCACAGGTGCGCATATCCCTCCACGAACCGTTATTCTCGGTAATCAATTAATAGGTTATTAAACAGAAATAAACTACGAACCCATTCAAGGGCTGATGTGCTTTACATGCGTTTAAAGTACAAAATGAAAATAAAATTTTTCACAGCTCACCTTGGACAAACCATCCTCACAGATTTGGATGCGGAGACTCCACTGGCCTTCCTCTGGACTGGAAGTAGTGCGGGTAACATCCTGATCCTGGCCCTGTTCCTGGTCCAGATCCCTGCCCTGGCCCTCCTCCTGCTCCTGGTCTTTCTTCTGGTCCTGATCCTGATCCTCGTCCCGGTCTTTCTTCTGGTCCTGGTCCTGGTCTTCGTCCTGGATCTCATGGAGTTTGACCTCTGGAGGAGCCTCACTCCACTGGATGTAAAGTTCCCTCAGATCCTGGTTGAGCCGGGCAGAGAAGTGGACCCGTCTCTTCCCATGTGATTCGAGGAATGAGGTAAACAAATTTAACCAGTAAATACTCAGATCCGTCATTTTTGGCGAAAACGAACCGACAAAAGCGTCTTGGCTGAAACGGAAAACAGTTGTTAAACAAAAGCATTTATGGAACTGAGGGGTACTCCAGAAAGCGGGTTCAACAAACTCCGACTCTAATCCTAAACTCCCAGTTGACTTAATCTGAGAAACTCCGAGTATCCGGTTCCAGAAAAGCGGTTTTGGATTAGTTCAATCAACTCTGAATATGTTTAGCCAGAGTTAGGCCCATGCACGAACCACAATAACATGATCAATGAAGCCCCGATACCTGGATTCACCATGGTAACCGCTGACAATAAGCCTGTCAGTTATTTCACTCCACTCCAACAAGAGATTCTAATTCAAGCATAGGGGAGAGTGGGGTAAGATGAGCCAGTGAGTAAATTGACCCACCCCCTGTATCAAGGCAACTGTACACATTTGTCATCATGTGACCATAAATTCTGCAAGCAGGCAGCGTTCATTGTGCTGTCCCTGTGATTGAGAGAAGCACATGGTAATGTGGTAAGTAAGCTTTCTTTAGAAAAAACTGTTTTTTGCATTTCAAAGTAACTTTTTTACATCAGCTATAATGACTGTTACGTCAAAGCAAATTTATCCAAGTCTAAACATGTATATTATACATGTTGATGACTTACCAGCATATTAAACCATGTGACCCATTTAACTAAAGATCAGTCTGAATGCAGTTTATGCACAGCTCCACTACTTCCTGAAGTTAAACAAGCTCCTTTGTTTCCTGACAAAAATGTCCCATTGACTTCCATTGTAACCACATTTTTTAATCTCACTGACATTACACTTTATAACTGTACTTTCTCTAATGTCATTTTATTTAGAAGAAAACTAGTGATATTTGACATGTTTGCTGTATTTTACCAGTTTCAACTATTTCCCCATTGTAGGAAGATGCAAAAAAATTCTTGAATTTTTTTTTTATATTTACCTAATGTGATTTGTTTGTGTGTGGGTGTGCACAAAATCATTTTTAAATCAACATCTGATTCATTAGTGTGAACGTTTATTGTGCTAACTGTAACATCTTCGAAAGCTTGGTCATCCTCAGGGTCATTCATCTGTAGGTCAATAGGGTGGTCATCCTCAGGGTAAGTCATCTGTAGGTCTGGATACAGGAGTCA
>JAPQRQ010000027.1:25809462-25824086 GCA_037367365.1 Apogon talboti
CCCATGACTATAGAGAGACAGTAACCATGAAACATTTCACTAGAGCGTCTCATGTCGTGGAATAGAATGGAACCAAATATCAAACTGTGTGAAAACAAATATAGTAACAATGAATGAGAGTACGACAGTAATAGCTATTGATGGTATGTTATAATTAATTTAATAACTGACTGATTCTTCTTTTTGATGGACTATATACATGATTCATATACATTTAGTGTAGGACAATAAGGCTTCTTCCTGCTCCATTGTGGACATAAAGTGTTTTTGATAAACTTATTGCCTTCATTATTCTGCAGTGTTCTATTTAAATTTGTCATTTCTCCTTGCCTTTTTTTTTTTTACCTTTTTATATTTTGTTCCTAATTAAGTTTGGAATAAAGTTTATCATTATTATTATTATTATTATCATGACATTTTAAATTATTTTCTTTTTTTTTTTTTTGGCAAAAACCAAATTATGTGTTTATAACAAACAGCAAATATTAGTTTTTCCCTTTTTTGTTCTGTGTGCTGTTTATTGAACAAACGTAGAGCATCACTGTTACCATGGTTACTAAACTGTTGAATCAGAACACATGCTGTGAAATAAAACACAAATGAACTTCCATCAAACCATGTAATGAAATCTAAAATATTAACATTGACAATGACAAATGCACTTTTTATTTGTAGTTGTACACATCCTCTTGTGAAAGATGAGAATTAATTGGATGGTATTGTTAATATTGGTTTGTTTCTGGTCCTCGTTGATTCCTGATCCTTAGTTATGTGTATTTTTTTAAGTGTAATAACCCTGCTGTTAACCCTTAATTCTCTGTGTTACTTTAGCTCTGTAACATCTCTGTCTAACTTTATATTTTGTTGTGTCATACCCATTAACCCCAGACACTGTTGCTCCTGTAGCTGCAGACTCATGTTTCTTGTCTTTCAGTTTCATCCCTAACAGATCTCTATGTGACGACGCCGACGTGACCAAAGCGGCGACAAAGTCAGCCATCCAAGCGCTTTTGAAGAAGAACAGCCTGGACCAGGTCTGCGACGGCACGTCCACGTCACATCTGTCAAATTGTGTCAGTGTTTGTGAAGTTGCTCAGCGTCACGTGTCCGTCCTGTGTTTCAGTTTCAGACGTGTTTGGTTCGTCATTGTAGAAACGCCTTCGCCTGCAGCTTCACTCATCAGTCCGGATGGAAAATGGCGTTTTCAGGAGACACCATGCCCTGCGACGCATTCGTTCACATCGGTCAGTATCCGACAAAGGAAGGAAGAAAGTTCACACTTCATTACTACATTTTTATTTTTTTTTTGAGTTTTCATGTACCTGTACTTTACTTGACTATGAATCTTCTGCAAACTTTTTCCTTTTACTTCCTA
Source organism: Apogon talboti (assembly GCA_037367365.1). Lineage (NCBI taxonomy): Eukaryota > Metazoa > Chordata > Actinopteri > Kurtiformes > Apogonidae > Apogon > Apogon talboti. The sequence goes on from JAPQRQ010000027.1 coordinate 25,810,838, forward strand.
GATTTTAACACAAATACACTATATGGACAAAAGTATGTGGACATTCAGGTGTTTCTTTTCTAACAGGGGTCTGGGATACAAAACAATAATGGCAAATGTGATAATGTAGTTTCATATTGTCATAAATATCATTGCATTGGTTAGTTTGGTTTAAATTGTTATCTTTGTTTCCAAAATGCCTCAGAGATGGTTTTAACTTACGTAATTTCTCTCAACAACACTGATTTTTTTTAAAAAAATTTTTTATTTATGACTATAATTTTAAATGTTCTACCTCTAAACTTCTAAAATATTTTTCATGCTCTGACTATAAATAATCATTGTCTACTCTTTTCTCTCTTTTCTTCACATCTCCCATTAAACTTTAAGGAAATATCGATGTTTCTAAAAATCTGCATTTGTGTATGTGGACGTTTTAGAGCCTGGTCATGTTGACTCAGTATTCATAAGCTCTCTTTATCTCACCGGCTGACAGACCATGAGCCATTTTGAAGGCTCTGTGTCTGTCATCATCGTCTTTGTCGTCGTTGTCTTCATCAGTGGTTTCTTCGAACATATTCTCTGATGAAACGACTGGTTTTGATTTTAAAATATTACTAATTTGCCCTATAATGGTCCATGTTCTGATAGCTTATGTAAATGGTTGGAGATATCAGTATAGTTCCTATTGATCACTGATAGAAGTCATATATGGACTTTAATTGAATTAGTTGAGTTCTCCTCCAGTGAAAGTACCACCCACTTCTATTGGAGGATTGATCTCCTGCAGATAACAGGACTCTAACATAGAGACCTCACACATTCAACTGGTTATTGACTCTTAATAGAACATACAGGTGAGATACAGGGACATTGGACCTATTTTTGTTTAAAGTCTCTGTATTTGTACTTTAATATTTGACTCACATGTACATGAAGCAAATTGAGCTTTCAATATTTAACAGATTTCTATAAACTCATCTTAACTATAGTATCATCACACAGCCTGAATAATTTCTCCAATGTTTTGTGACATTTTCCATCCGTCCTGACCTCGTGGGATTACTTATTCGTCTTGTTTTTGTTTCTTAGGAAAGGATTCGACTTTATTGATCCATGAGGCAACGCTGGAAGACGCTCTGGAGGAGGAAGCTGTGGAGAAAAGACACAGGTGAGAAACGTGTGTATTATATACATGAGTAATACAGTACAGTAATTAGAATGAGGGTGTATTAAAAATGTGGCACTGGAGACTCCATCGTCTTAAAAGGGTTAATGAAGTCAGTTTATATTTACTCAAATCAAATAAAAAAGTCAGAGTATATGGAATCTACCTCTCAGAAGTTTCATAGAAAGTCCTAAAGCAAAGTAACCAAACTGTGAGTTCTCTGTGTGACAGTACGACGTCTCAGGCCATCGGTATCGGTATGAAGATGAACGCCGACTTCATCATGCTCAACCACTTCAGCCAACGATACGCCAAAGTCCCTCTGTTCAGCGACGACTTCACAGAACGAGTGGGAATCTCCTTCGACCACATGAGGGTATGCACCGTGCTAGTCGAATGATTTTCCATTGTTTACAACGTGCTGATTTTAGTGTCTGGGTCAGAATTGTAAAAATCATGCAAAAATTAACAACTTTTGAATTCTGACCAAATGCAAAATGTGACAAATAATAATGTGAGCTTTTATAACATGAAGTGTAAAGTGTGCATAATATGCTCACCTGGATTCTGCAAGGTCAAACTTACTTTATTTGCTGTTCTTCCTTTAGTCCACACAAAAACAAGTAGACAGAAACTTTTCAACAACAATAAATGAAAAACAAGTGCAATTTTTACTTTAATCACAAAAAACTAACGAAACAGCACATTTCATTAATGACAGTAACTAAAAATAAATTAATTTGCATAAATGTGGGCAGGTTATTTCGCACAGTTACAATTATTTAGTTATTATTATTATTATTAAGTATTCGGGCAAATTCTGTAAATTTAAAGCAAGAAACATAAAGCAACTTGTGATAATCATCATATTTGATGAAAATGACTAGTGTTAACAGCAGAATCTTTAGTTATTAGAGCTTTTATTGCTCTTAGTTTGAAGGAGACAAGTTCGACAGCTTGGTCAACTCCAAATAAACATAAAAAGTGTATTTTTCTGGTTTTATTTTTAAATATTTCTGTATTATATTGGGCTGTAAATTCAGTCATGAAGATTATATGGTTCATAGACTAGTAATACTGATTTTATTATTTTATTGTTGTATTGAACTTTAAATTCATTTAGACAAAGGCTGAAATTAAAGATCCTCCTCTGAGTGAAAAACCCTCGGTGCGTTTAACATCACATCTTCATCACTTCCTTCAGATTCACTTTGGAGATTTTAAAATCCTCCCAAGAATCACTCCTGTTCTGAAAACCCTCTTCGCTGAGGACATTACTGAGTTAGAGGAGGAGAGAGAGAGACGGGAGCTGAGAAATTCAAAAACGGGCGTCGTCAAGGAGACAGCGGCGAACAAACGAGACCAGGAGGCGGCGGCGCACAACGAACAGGCCAAGAGACTGAAAACCAGCTGAGTTCAGTTAGGACTGACAACCTGAGTTATTCTATTTAAATTAACTGGAGATTTTATTTGGTTTGTGTGGATTAATGAATACCTTGTGTTACCGTGTCTGAAACCATGTACAGAGGAAAGAGATGAGTTTTTTTCTTTAAATTGAATAAAGAAACACCACACAGTCATATACAGTTTCAATATGTCACTTTATTTTTTTTAATCTTTTTGGCCCTAAAATGTGTTAAATATGACTGACCAGCTGTCTGTCACATTGTTATTCTTAACTCTCACCAGCAGGGGTCAGTCTGGTACCAGAACACACTTACAACCAACAACAGTGAGTCAACCCTATGTATCCACAGACTGTATTAGTCACTGCATAAAGTATAAAGCTCATTGTTTATCTATATTATGGTTTTCTTCTTCAAACTAAAACTCATAGGCGCTTATTTTTAACAGTCGCTCAAAATAACAATGTGTTATATCTTCATGTGCTGCGTCAGTTGATAGTTTACATTATAGCTCTGTTAGCTTAGCTCCATTAGCTTAGCTCCGTTTTTAGACAGAAAACAGCCACAGTAAAACCACAGATCACCTCTGTTTTCTGTTCCGTTTGTGTTGTCAATAGCTGAACTAAAGATCTGTTTGGAATCCAGGTCAGAACTGTAACAGTTTAGTCTGAACTGTGCATCAACAAACAGCAACTTAGCAAAGATATTAACATCCCATAATAACTTCATACCTGAAATGATTTTTGGCAAGTTTGTTAATTTTCACTTTATTTTGTTATTTCCAGTCAGTCTAAAATGCACTGTGTACAAATCAGGGTTACATTCATACTGTCCAATGAAAAAAAATGTGACATTGAAACCATTTCAAATGGACAGTTTTGATCTTACATCCATTAAAGCATAACACTTTAATTATATTACTATGTCAAAATCCTACTGCTGGAATTGTTTGGCCACAAATCAAATCCAAATTTTTTTATTTATTTTTATTTTTTTACTTAGATCCTTTTTTTAACAAGTGCCTGTTTTTATACATACTGTCCTGTTTTCGTGTCACAGGTAAGAACTGACCGTCAGCCTTGTTGCTGTTTTCATATTCCTCTCATGATGCTTGATTAATGTAATAAAATGACATAATTATCTTTTTCTTGAACTGAAGGACATGATTTTCCTGAAGTTCATCTGAATCTCAGTGAACCCACAACAGCAGAGCTCCATTTGATGGTTTTATGACACGATGTCTCTTTCCTTTTTTCTTTTATTGCACTGATCAGGATTGTGATTGATAATATTGAGTTTTATTTTAGTGTCTTTCACGTAGAGGCTGGTTGTCGTAGGAGTCGATGTGTAAGAGCTGTGGTCTTGTGATGTAAGTGGAAGGATATGAATGACATTTGCATTTCCTTAAAGCCATGTCCACACACACACACACACACACACACACACACTGTACGTCATGGTAGTGTTGTAAGGCTCAGTGTTGGCTGCTCTCAGAGTGTCTCTGCTCTCAGGATGGCAGCGCCGACCCTTTGTTCACTCTGACATACAGTTTCCTGAAGAGCTGCCGCCAGTCGCTCGACGTGCACCATCGACAACAACATGGCCATACGAAGAAAAGACAGCTTCCTCTGGGGGAAAGGTACACCTCAATTCTTCATTTTTAATCATTAGTGGATGTAAACTTTAAAGCCAGTACTGTTGATCTGAGGTGGATAAAGAGAGTGAGGGGTTTGTTAAGGAGCTTTGTTCTGTCAGAACTGAGACCTGTGATAAAAAAAACATTAAATGTAAACCTAAAACTCTGCAATTTATGAATAAAGTCTCATGATGGACACACGCAGCAGTTAAAATGTTAAAGGATTTACCTGTATTGGTTTTAATGTCGCTGAAGTGATGTTCTGTCTTTGACAAACACTTCTTTCATGAAGAATAAATGTATGATGGCTGGGAGATAATGTAATGATGTAATTTGTACAATATTTTGTTAGACTTTATTGGGAATCTAAATATAGGGCAGTAAATATTACCACAATGTCCGGGTGGTTTATTTTACTTAAATTCTAGTTTTATTTTACTTCATGTTGCTTAAGTTGAATCATCGTTTAGATGTTGATAAAGAATTTCTTTATAATAGTTGTGAATGTTCTTATATTTCTGAAAGTTCGCTTTTGGTCATAAAAACCAAACAGCCATCTCATTGGGTCTTTTACACCACATTCATCTTCTGCCTTTTATGCATTTTTTTTCTCTCGTTCAGTTGGTGGTGATGCTGATGTCGCATCTTTTACACTGTTTGAACTTATCACATCCTTGACATCGTTAATTTTTGGGGGGGTTTTCCCTCAGAACCAAAACTCAGGTTTTAAACATACACTGATTTGACATGTGGATATTTCCATGTTTGCGATACTGTACATACTGGTCTGTGAGGAGAAAGCGTCGGTGCAGAGGGACAGCGTGGAGAGAATCCACAACACTACATGTCAAATAAACTCCACCATCTTGAGCTGAACATGCACTAACGCAGCTTCTCCTCCGTCAGCAGAGAGGAAGCAGGGCGAAACCATCAAGACCCACAAGTTTGAGCTCCTGGATGACATTCAGGTACTGTGTCCAATATATTCCCTCAGATCTTACACCAAACCACCTCCTTATTGGTCTCCAGCTCATGGCAGCTTCAGCAGAGCCTGTCACAGAACACACAAGTGCTTCATTCATCTACTTTTACTGAGCATGTGGAGGTTGTTTCATGAAGTTTGTATTGTTTGTATGTGTACAGCTGTTTTTTATGTCTTATTTTAAATTGTACAGCTGTTTTATGTCTTTTAATTTATTCTTGTATTTTTATTCCTTTCTTTTGTTTTTTATTGACTCTGTACAGTACTGTGGTCCACTGTGGTTGCTGTAAAGTGGTTTACAAATAAAGTTGGATTGGATTGGATGAAGTGTTGGACAGATTGGCTGTTTGACCCATGGACCATCGATGACAGTGATGTAAAATCAAACATCCCATCCTGACTTCTCTTTTTTTTTTTTTCCCCTCCTTCAGAAGCTGAGGTTGGAGATCAGTCACGTCATCCCTGAAACCCCAAACCATCAACCCAACCAGGAGAAGTGAGTACATTTTTAGAACTCCTCTTGTGCGAGTTGGCAAACGTCTTCCTGTTCTTTTGGTGACGATTTGACACGACGGAGACACCCACGCCTCACGTAATAATAGTCACTTCGACAGTGTCATGCAATCGCTTCATTGAGTCAGACCTTGAAAAGCCTCAGTCGTACCTGCTTTACTCCTTTAACTCCATTTCCTGCTGCCGTCTACATCACAGGCGGTGGCTCCTGCATTTTTACTCCAACTTATCTGACAGCTTCAGGTCTTTGTCAGATTTTTTTTTTTTTCATCCGCTCCCGAGGTTTTCGCCGTCGTGACAAACTGTTTGCATACAGTACAGAGGGTGAAGAAACAGAAACACACCTGAACAGACAGCCTTCATCCTGGAAATAAAACTGTATGAAGCACTTTGCAAAACTGGAATTGATTCTCAGCATCAAAGAGCAGTTTGGCTTTGTTTGTGTTTGAGCTCTGTTCTATATTTTGTAATAATATAGGTCAAAAACTAGGCAAAATGCATACCGACATCATAATAATAATAATAATAAGAAGAAGAAGAAGAAGAAGAATAAAATTCTTTATAAACCACAGAATATTTGACAAATCTGGACAGAACATTTATAACGACTGTAATAATAAAATGTTCATTCAGTATCAAACTATACAGGAGTAAAATTAACAGCACAACACAAACCTTTTCGAAGTATTTAAACTGAGAATGAGATCAAAATAAAATGGATATCATACATACACAGCAATAAAATGAATCAAAAATACCACATACTGTATATTCTGACACTGACAGGGGTGATACTTTGACTTTTCACATTTTAGTTGTATCGGAGTACTTCCTTGTGTGCATTAGTACTTTTAATCTTTGTACACCTTTGTCCACTGTTCTGGACCGAAAAACTACAACCTGTTTCTAAAAGTAAAGCTGCTGAATGTCGGACCTCGCTCATGAAAAGTATTATTATATATGTTTCTCACAAATTCCGCACCTGTTACTTAATGGAGACTTAAGTCAAAGTGCAAAACGATCACCGTCACAATACACTTAAGTCAAGTGTTTGTGTATTTCTATTCAGGGTGTGACTCAAAGAGCACTTCCTCTACTGCTGCCATATTTGGACTTCCTGTGGCATATTTCTGCTTTTAGAAAGTGTTAATAATGTACAGTAAGTGTCCGGCTTCTATTACCGACATGACACATTTTCTCACGCCTCGAAACCACCACTTTATGAACTCCACCCTTAACATTCGACCATTATTCTATAAATTCACTGGTACAAAGTTCTCACCCACGAAGACTTGACCTATATTCTTTGTTCTTTATTTCCCAAAAGTCCTTCAAACTTCAACATTATGTCACCTTCTAGTGAGAGCCCTCTGCTGTCTGTATTAAAACTCACATCGAACTATAACAATGATATGATAAAAGGCATAGTTTATGGTCAAAACAGCAGCAACCACTACCGAAACCCTCTAAAAACCCATTATAAACCAAAGTTTTGTGGTGTCTTCAGATGTTTCTAACAAAGAAATGGCCAAGAGGCATTGAACAGCGTTTCACAGGTGGGAATTTATTTAAACCATTTTACAGAGAATGTGGCAAATTTAATATATGACAATAACTTATCATTTCACGTTACAAAGTCAATATCCTGGTACTGAGGTAAACTAAATCATGAAGAACTCATTGTCATGACTGTCAAGAAAAAGACACATCACGTACTGTACTGTATGCCAGAGTATTATTATTATATCCCCGAAATCAAGCTTCAGGGATATAATAATTCATCACTGACCCATGGTAAAAATCATTGATTATCACTATTGATTTATGTAGGTGTATGTATAAGTGTATATGTATATATGTGTATGTATGTGTGTATGTATATATGTATATATAGACATAAAAAAGTAATGTAAAAGGAAGAGGAAGATAAATATATATTATTAATATTTTATGGAGAAGGGGTGGGATTAAATAAGTTGCACTTCTTCCCACCCCTTTTCGGGCATGTACAGTAAATTAATCTATTGTTCTGTTTTTTTGTTTTCTTTCTAAGATTGTCTCGATTGTTGATTTGTACTATTATTTCTGTTTTACTTGTTCACACATATGTTTACTTTCATTGCATGTTCGGAATAAATCACTAAAATTAAATCAAATCAAATGATTAATTCATAGTGAACCTGTTTTTAAAGCCATTTGTTCTTTTGTTGCAGTAAAAATGTAGTGAGGAACAGGAGATTCCTGCGTGGGAAAAAGAAATTTAACATGGACCCAAAGAGGGTGAGTTTTTAATTTATTTGATGCACATGAAGTGGATAGTTACAGGTCCAGATGGTTCATTGGTTGGAGGCAGTCCATGATGTGGGGGTGAACATTTGGTCTGACCCACCCCAACATTAGACCACATACACCAGTCACATCATGACAGGTGAAGTGGTATTTAAGTTGACTATCTCATTCCAGTGGGTGGGATATAATATGCAGCAAGTGAACATGTAGACCTGGAAGTTGATGTGTTAGAAACGGCAACATGGACACGAGTATGGATCTGAGCGACTTCAACAAGGGAGAAATTATGATGGTTAAATCACTTGGTCAAAGCATCTGCAGATGTTCGTATTAAATACCAATTGAAGAACCTACTAAAAGTATCTAAAGAACAACAAACGGATCCCAGCCAAGCAGAACATCATTAGCGCATGTCTAATATTGTGTAGGTTCCCCCTTCTTCCACATAAACGGCTCCGACCCGAGGCCCGGACTCCTGCAGACCTCTGTTGTATCTGGACCAAGACGTTGGCAGCAGATCCAAGAAGTCCTGGAAGTAGAGAGGTGGACCTGCTGGGATCGGATTTATTGTTTTGGCCTGGGATTTGTTTGTACTTCTTTTTTTTTTTTTTTTAATTTTTGATTTTTCATAGGACAACAATAGTTACATATTTGCAAAACAAGACGACCTCACCGACCCACAACAACAGGGTCAGAGACAACAGACAACAGACAAGAGACAAGAGACAGACACAAAAGGCAGGACAAATTTATATGTATAGCACAATTCATACACAGGGCAATTCACAGTGCTTTACAAGAATGGAAAAGAGACAATTTAAAACACACAATTACAATTAAAACATAAATAATGATCAATGAAAATAAAGTAAAAACAGAAGAGTGCAGATAGAATCCTTCCAGCTGTTCTATGCACAGTAGAACAGAGCCGTTTTCAGCCTGGACTTAAACACTGTCAGAGTACAGGTCTGTCTGACATCATCAGGAAGGCTGTTCCAGGGTTTAACTGCATGGAACTGAAAGGCAGCTTCACCCTGTTTAGTCCTGACTCTGGGCACCAGCAGAAGACCTGTCCCTGAGGTTCTCAGGGTCCCAGATGGTTCATAAGGGATCAACATGTCGGAACTGTACTTTGGTGCTAGACCATAAAAAAAAAAACAAAAAAAAACAGACAGATACACTGACAGAGACAGGACAAAAAAAAAAAAGTCTGTTTTAGGTCTCTACAAACCACTGCAGACCCTTAACCCCCAACAAGACCTGCAGACGTGGAGACGCTCTGACCCAGTTGTCACCGTTAATATATGGACCCTGGAGAAAGTCACTTTACTTTGTCATTTTGCTTCTTCCAACACATCCGCTTCGAGGACTAATTCATTTGCTGCCTAATATACCCAACCCAGTGAGAGGAACCACTGGAATGAAATAAACACCACTATCACCACTTGTCTTGTGGTTCTAATTCAGTGGTCGGATGGTGTGTTTCACTTCTTGAATCTGTAAACTTAATCCAGTAAACCCTCCCCATCTGATGAGTGACAGTAAAGTTACCAAAGGTTAGGTTCACTTCAGCTGCTGTGGATGTGAAGGTCAACAACAGCGGAGAGTCTTCCTCCACTCACAGCGGATGTGGATTCAAAGTGTGTTGTTGCGAGCAGAAATGCAACGTGTGCACAGAATGAGTCACAGAAAACCACATCCTGTTCCCTGAAGTGGGGCAGAAGCACCACTCCACCACAGACCTGCAGCTGTGAGGTCCTGTCTCAGCAAACAAAAGGGGGCTCGGTTCGAGGCCCAGGCCACAAAGACACCGTGAAGAGGGATCTGATTGGACGTCCTGTTGAGTCAGAACAGGGTCCACATGTAGAGGGCTGTGTGCGTTCGTCGGCCCGTCTTATCTCCTGCTCTGATGATTAACCACTGAGAACTAGAAGAGGAAGACGTTCTCAGTGTGTGATAGGGTTCTGAAGCACACCAGAGCTGATAAGAATACACACGCAAACTGCACAGGAAACGCAGTTGTTGCATCTTCTCCTGGAAACAGAACGGCATATTAGGAAGTAGACTTTATTTAAATACTAGTAAAAAAAAAAAACAAACAGCAGTTACAAAGAGCTTCACAGCTGACACTGAAGGGAATATATAATATTATTGAGCAGAAAACACCAGTAAAAGGGTCTGTTGATCATTTATACAAACTGTAGACCCAAAACATGTGGTGACACTTTTCCACATGCGCCGCTTTTCAACCTTATGTGATAGAAATGATGAGATACAGACTGAGCCACAAAAACAGTGTTTGTTTTTGTACGATGTTGAACTGTGGGACATTTAGAAACCAGTCAAAAAGATTAACCTTTATATATGCTTCAACTCCATTCTTCATTATTATAAATGCTGATATTTATTTTTATTTTTTATTTTATTTCATTTCGTTGTATTTTTTATTTATTTATTTATTTAAAATCCGTCCTTTTTTTCTGCTGTAGCACTCTGAGATTCTCTGAATGAAAAGTGCATTAAAAATAAAATCTATTATTATTATTATTATTATTATTATTATTGTCATTTCATTCCCTCACGTCTGACCTCCCTCTGATCCGTTGCGTTGCAGGGCGTCCAGTATCTGGTTGAAAACAACCTGCTCCAATGGCGAGCTGAGCCGGTGGCCGAGTTTCTGTACAAAGAGGAGGGGCTGAACAAGACCGCCATAGGCAACTTCTTAGGAGAGAGGTACAGTATTCAGATCAGGAGGTTTACATGAAAATAGTGAGATGTTATTCACTTAATTTAGCTGAAGAAGAGGAGAATTATCTCCACATGTAAAAAAGGAAAGCGTGATTTTCATTGAGCAGGAAGAAAACCTGTAAAAGGAACAGAAGAGGGGAGTGAATGTGGATTGTTCAGTTTTGACATACATATTTGTTCCCTTTGTAGTGTTATCTCTGTCTTTCTGGTGTTCATACAGGGAGGAAATGCATCTGGAGGTACTGAAAGCCTTTGTGGCTCTGCATGAGTTCTCAGACCTGAATCTGGTGCAAGCGCTGAGGTTCGTTTCACTCAACACTGTTTGCACGCAAGTCTGTATGAGAAGCAGGTGTACCTTCAGTCCTGTTCTCTGATGACTTCACCGTCTGCTTCTGTCATCCAGACCAGCTTCTCAATTTTAGTCAAGACTGTTTTTAGCTCTCAACTATCTTTTATTCCTGTTTTAACTTCTTTATATCTATCTTTTTATCTTTTCTGCACTCTCATTCTGTTTAATGTTTCATTCTCTATGATTTTAATGTAATTGTATGCCTTTGTAAAGCACTTTGAATTGCCTTGTGTGTGAATGGTGCTATATAAATACATTTGCCTTGCCTTGCCAGGCAGTTTCTGTGGAGCTTTCGTCTCCCAGGAGAAGCTCAGAAGATTGACAGGATGATGGAGGCTTTTGCGTCTCGTTACTGTGACTGTAACCCCGGGGTCTTCCAGTCCACAGGTAAAGACCGCTCATCTTCTCAAGCTCCACCATTTAAGAAGGAAAGAAAAGAAAAAGAAGTGCTAAGACTCTTCTGAATATGTTACTTCAGTTCAGGTTTTTATGTTGGTTTCACATCATTTGAAACTACATCCACCCTAATTTTGAATCAGAGTTAAATCTGAACGCATCTGTCAAACCGTGAAACCGCAAAACCACAAATATTACATCATCATCGTTAATGAAGTTGACTGACACCATTCCCCAAATTACACATTAAATATGATGTCATTGTTGGTGAGTTCTTTGTGGTTTTTATGTTTCCTATGGTCGCACCACACTGACATTTTTGCTGTTATTCCCATAAATGCCATCCCATCAGTCGGCGTCAACAGTTCTCACAGTAAATGTCCAACCGTCATTTCTCCCAAGTTTAAAGAATGGTTTTTGGTCCCGAGTCAGAGTTATTTCTGGTTTTTACATTATTTTTAAAAGATGCAACAAGGCCAAAGTAAAAGTCGCAAGTGGTGCAAGAGTCACAAACAGGTGACCTTGACCTACTTTTCAAGGTCAAACTACGACCTGTCCTTTCAATGACGTAACCGCATTATCTGAAGAATGCACTGAGATATTTGTACCAAATTTACACCAAGACGATCTAATCTAAATTATATGGCAGTAACTTCCAACAGAATCTTACACTGTATTAAAAGAGTGCAGCACTTTACGTTCTCAATATTGATTAAAGTCAATAAACATTATTTAATGTACAGGAGTAAATGAAGTAAGAAAAAATAAAAATAAACAGTGAAATGTTCCGTTATTAGACAATGTAACCAACAAAAAAATGACAATAATAGTGATTTAAAACTAAAATCCTAGCACCAGGTCACTGATGCGTCTTCTTTTCGTACACACCACTGGGGCGAGGCCACGTGTCGTACTGATGACGTCATCGGCTGTATCATTGTATGTGATTGGAGTTGTGTTTTCTGTTTTCCTTGTGTTTGTGAAACAGACACGTGCTACATCCTGTCGTTCGCCATCATCATGCTCAACACCAGCCTCCACAACCCCAACGTGAAGGACAAACCCAGTCTGCAGCGCTTCGTGTCCATGAACAGAGGCATCAACAACGGAGACGACCTGCCCGTCGAGCTGCTCACGGTCAGACCCGCCTTCACCGCTCGTGATGCGTTCACTGTCCGTCACCGTGTTTGGAAATGACAGTATTAACGTTACAAGGCTGATGGGTTTATTTCAGTCCTTCTATTATGATTCTTCTGTGTCTTTCCCGGACTAAAGGATCTAGTTCAAGTTTGGTCCCGGAAGTGAATGTTGCAAGAAAATAGGAAAAGTTTCATCTCTGGTTCATGTCAGAACTGACGCCTTTTATTTATTCCTCCAGAAATTGTACGCGAGCATCAGAAGCGAGCCTTTCAAAATCCCAGAGGATGATGGGAATGACCTCACGCTGACCTTTTTTAACCCGGACAGAGAGGGATGGCTCCTGAAGATAGGTGAGATGAGGATGTTAATCTACCTCAGACAGACTAATCTGGTCAAAACCAATCATCAAACATCACACTTCATGAAGTTGACGGATATCATTCCCCAAATGAACAACGCCATCCCATTAGTTAAATTTTCTGTGACACAGCTCTAATGTCAGATTAGGCTTTAAGGTTTTATGGTAACATTGATAATATTTGTGGGAATAACAACAAAACTGTCAGGGTCCTATCAATACATGTCAATAATTGGTGTAAAATACAGTTATTCATCTTTTCATGGTCATCAGATATGACCCATT
>JAPQRQ010000027.1:25864057-25877516 GCA_037367365.1 Apogon talboti
ATATAATGTATAGGAGACTGTATTTATCCCCAGTCCACTGTACCTAGTTAATTTTGTATCATTGTTTTGATACTGTTTGATGCTTTTTCCATTTTTGTCCATGTGAGTGATAATAAACTGGACCAAAGTGATGGTAAATGATATATTTTTAATGGATAATGTACAATATTCTTGTGAGAGGGCCTTCACCAGCATGAAACTACATCCTCCAAAAACCTAAAACACTGGCTTTGGTTATAGAAAAACAAGGGGAAACCCAGTAAATACATTGAAAATGAACAATTTATCATTTATTCATGCCCTGTGTATTCAGCTGATTCACCAGTAAAACCCATGTAGTCTGATAAATGACAGTAGTTGGAGATGCTTGTTTTTAAAACCGTCACTTTTTCTTCAGTTTTCTCTGTTGTGATATAATAACCTTTGAATTTACACTGAGGTTTTATAAGCTTTTATCTACCTGATCAGTGAATTAAATATAAGAAAAAAACAGATTTTAGTTGAAAAATTCAAAATGCAGAGGATAACATTATAATAAATGGTAATAAATCAATGAGGAAAGGATAAATGTAGAGAAAAACATGATTTGGAAGGTCTTTAATACTACTACTACTACTACTACTACTACTACTGTTACTACTACTACTAATAATAATAATATTAATAATAAGGTACAGCTTAAAATGTACAGTTGAGATTTGAGGCTGAACTGAAAAACAGAGAAGTGAGAAATATACAGAAAGAGAAAGAGGAAGAAGCTGAACTGACAGAATATCAGTCTAGATCTGGACCTGAACCTAGACCTGGATCTAGATCTGGACCCGGACCTGGACGCGCCCTTAGACTTATAAAGCCTGGATGCGCATGTCCAGGTATCCTGCTCACCTGTTCTCCTCCGTGGACTTTATTCTAAGGTTCTCCTCCCGCGGATCCACGCCTCATGTTAGAACCGGATGTAAAGGGTTAAATCCTGCTGGTTTTATCTGGTTTTATGATTAAAGTGGATGAATCTGAAGCTGAACCCGCCTCTCCGGATTCGGGTCCGAGTCCGGGTCTTCTCTGCGATTCCCCCTTTTCACAACGGGTGAGAAAACAGCGTCTGATCCGAGACCTGGTCTGATGTGAACCAGGAGAGTCCGCGTTTTTCCGCTTTTCATAATAAGAGTCTTTTTACGCACGGATTACGCACAGTCTGGAGACGCTCTGGATCAGTGTCTAAAATAAAAAGTATATATACAACATGAAAAAAAAAGAAAAAGTGAACCAGACTTCTCACATAGATTAATAATAAATAAATACATATTTTTTGATTTATAAATACAATCTTAATTAATTGAATGTACAGTTGCTCCACCAAAATATATTATAATAATAAAACATATAAAGCTTCTTTTAATCAACAGACAGAAAAAGACAAAAGCGACATAAAAGATGGAAAAAGATTAAAACAATCCAACAAAATGAAAATGTTGTAAAAGACATAACAACGAAACATCACAAATATTGTAATAATACAAACAAATGTAAAAGATACAGGACAAAAACGATATGAAAGATGTAATAAGATGAAAATGTTTTTTCTGCTCATGTTCAGTTTTTGCTTCACCTTCACATTTCCTTTCAGGTGACTTTAGAAAAACTAAGCCTGAATGAAAACCCATAACACATACCAAACACAAAGTAATAAAATACCACTGATTATTTCTTATTTTTATTGGGCACATGTTCTAAACATCATGAACATCAGTCTCAGATTCAGAACGGTGAAGTTTATCCAAACACCTTCTCATAAACCAGGTCCTGGGTTTACTCAGACCAGATCAGGACCTGGATCAGACCCTGGGAGGTGGATCAGAACATTACAGAGCTGTGTTTCTCAGTTGAACGTTGCTGCATCAAACCATCTTCTGTGCAGAGCAGCTGCAGCCTGAGATCATCACATCCGCTGATGTTACACACAACACAACCACGGCCCGTGTGTGTTCAGGGTGTGGGTTTGCAGAGGGCTAGTGACCTTACATACACACTACAAAAGTACTGAAACTCTGAAAACGACATGTCAAACTTCATTTTTTGTTGTATTTTTGTAATGTTACAGAGGAAGTTAAAGGTCTATTAAAGGTATTATCCACCAGAAGGTGACAAAGAGTCAGAAAAACCAGGAATGGGAACATTAAAATGACACAACAGCTTTAAAACAATATATTTTCCACATCAGCAAGATGTTTCTGTGAATTAATGATGATTTTTTTTTTTTAGCAGATGTACCCTGAAAGCATCTTAGTTCAGTTAAATATCTTCAGTTGTCATCCAGGTCCATATAAAGTGAGTCTGAAGAACCTGTTTTAAAGGTCTTGGTCTTGTCTCAGTCCTGGAAAAAAAGCAGAAAATGTATTGTATTTCAAGGCTGTGGCTGCAGGATGTGCAAAGTTTTGCTGCTATGAAATAAATCTTCAAACATTTCTTAGGTGTAACATATTTTGCGGACTCTCAGTTCAGCAGCTGAGAAAAAAAGAAAATTACACTCCCATCTTACATCAGTCATTCCTTCCTCTCATTAGTGAAATAAACAGAATAAACACTGTTTTTTTCATATTAACTGGACAAACATTCACTGGACTATTATCAAATCATGCTATTTATTAAAATGTACATTTACTTTATGAAATAATTGTTGGTTTCCATATTTATTCATTATAGACATGATTAAAACTGAAAACATTTAAAATCCTAGTCTGGGTCCATGATGTGGATCTGGATCTGGATCTACAGTATCTGATCACTGAGGCTGTAATTCCAGTTACTGCCACAAGATGGAGACACAGATCCACAACTGAGTGAGGTTTGTTCTCCTGGATAAAGTTGTACAGCTTTTTTTAAAGATATTTACTATATACTTCTTGTAATGATATAATTCACTGTGTGTTAAAACCCTTCAGGTGAACATTTATTTTTATTTTTTGTTTCATTCCTTTATCACAACCACATATACATATATAATTCACATCTTGTAAATGTTTAATCCCTGTGTTTGGTTTAATTTCTAAATAAAATAAAGAACAAAAGCTTCCTTAACCTTCACTGACTCATTGAGAAGGTGATGATCTTCTTAACCATTAATAGTAGAGACAGTAGTAAAGTCTGATTGTTTAATCCCTCTGGTAGGGGACACCAGGACACAGTAGGGGAGACTGGACACCAGTGGTTGGGGACAGTGGGGGAGATCAGAGTTTGGAGCACTAAAGTGGAATATAGTAACATTTATTAAAGTAAACATCGCACCAATATAAATTGTATATATGCAAATAGTGATTGAATAGTTAAATAAACCAGGAGTGCTACCGCAATGTTTTCTCAAAGCCCTGAATGTTTCAGGTATTATTAATAACTTCTAACTAATTTGTCATTTCCCTTTGGTCTGACTAAACTGACTGCCATTAGTTTACATGCTAGTGGTAACTAAAATTTGTTTGTTATAACTGTTAATTGAAAAAATATAAATATGTTTGAGTTTAAAAAAAACTTAGATTTCGTAATTGCTAAAGCAAAGGTAAGACATGCATGTTTATTATACTCAAGTCCAAGAAACTGACACAAATTTTGTAGAAATACATGTAAGAAATAAATGATGTAATTAACCACAAGCTCAACTAACTGACTGATTGGAGAAAAAAAATATTAATGTATTTGATTAGAATATTAATCTTACACTTTGTAACTAGTAAAATAAAAGTGACACATTTACCGTCACTGTTTTTAAATTCAGAAATGAATGTACATTATTTAGATATATGGGCTATTCTTGCACATGTGTAAAATAAATTACTTTCTAGAATGGATTGGGTAGTGACGGTTCTGTTGGCTTGCTTGCTACCAAATGCTGCTAGTTAAATAATGTTATTTAACTTACTGGAACTGATTAAAAAATAATTAAACTTTCATAACTATGAAAACTAAATCTTTAAATCTCAGAAACTGGTGTAAATTATAGTGGTACAAGGATCAGTATTCTCACACAAATGTAGAACAAATTGGGTTTCTGGGGCAATTCATATAGTAACACTGCTATTAGCTCGGTAGCTAGTATTAGCTGCTGTTAGATAGTTTGCTAATGTTAGCAGATTGACTAAATATATGTAATTGAAAATGAATTTTAATGAAGGAATGGTAACATTTTTATGCTCATTGTTTTGAAATCTCACTAACTGCTGTGAGTTATTTTAAAATAGTACCACAAAGTAGCTACAATTAGCCACTGTTAGCTAATTAGCTAATGATAGATGCTTTATTAAATGTTAAGGTATTTATACATACTTTAAATAAAGAAACTGATGTAAATTAGTTACAAATATGAGGGACAGAAGTTATTCTTGTACATGCGTGAAATAAATTGCTTTTACAGATTAGGTAGTAGCAGTTTTTTCATACATAGTAGAACAAATTGATTTCTGATATAGATGATGTTGTATGGTAACTAGTTTGCTAATGTTTGCGAGGCGGGAAAATGACCATTTATTTGATTAAAAATAAATCTTACTACAAAAACAAAGGTGCCATGTGTAGCTGTATTTTATTGACTTTAAATCTCAGAAAGTTTGATAAATTCTTTGAAAATCTGGCTGACAGAGCAGTTGTATCTTCAGTTGATGTGTGTATCGAATGAATGGACATTATTAATTCCAGGAATTAGACAGGTCCACGTTGTCATGGTGCCTGATCTCCTCGGCCCGTGTGGCTCGTGGTGGTGGGCGTGTCCTCGTGGTCCCGCCTCTGTGACGTAGGGTGCGATTGGCGGCGGGTACGCGTCTTTCATTCAGCCCAGTCTCAGTCCACTCCGGGTCGGGTTTATCTCATCTACACTGAGCCGGTCACTGTGAAACCCGGACCCGGGACCATGTGTGTCCGGTCCCGGTCCGCATTCGCGTGGATTTAACTCCATAAAACTCCTGTGGAATCCGACGGACCGTGGTTTTCTAGAGTTTGTGTAAAATGTGACCTGTTCTCGTTATCCTGGACTTTTCCGTGGATTAAACCCGTGGAAAGCTGCTGGACTCCGGTTGGAAAGTTCTTCGTGGACGTGGGTTCTTTCCGTGGACGATGCCCGTTCCCTGACGCTCGTGTTCGTTTGGTGTTTGCGTGAATTTAAACGGATTGACCATGATTTCAGAGGAGAGAAGCGTCAATAAACAAGCCCTCAACTTCCCCGTGGGTTTACTCATCCGCTCCCCCAAGAAACGGCTGGCGAAGCTGGGCAGGAAACCCAGCAACGGATCCCTGCAGTAAGTCCACCGGACCGGGATCAGGTGGGACCGGACCGGACCAGGGGGGACTGGTCTGGTTTGGTCTCCACACTGAAACTTTAACTTCATGTGAGACGTGTAGAGAAAACTGCACCTAAACATACATTAACCATCACTGATGATTATCATAGTATTTAAACTAAAGCTGAGTGATCAGATCATGATAAATCATGTTGGTCCATTACCTATTTCGGTTTAAAGTTTTTAATGATTTGTTGGAGATGTAACAAGCTGAAATTAAATGGTATAAGAGTTTCAAAATTATGTGAAAAAACAGACGTTAAAAGTAAAAACTTCAGGAAAAGTAAAGAGAACATCAAAAATACAAGATGTAAACAATGTAAAAGATGTAAAAAAAAAAGAAAAACTGCAGCAAGAGGAAAGTGATTAAAATAAGTGGGGAAAAAACAAAGTAAAGGGGAATAAAATTTTAAAAATATACTAAAAAGAAAACAAGTAGACAGATAAGCTGAAAATTCCAACAACCTGAAAAAGTCTGAAGCTAGATAAAAGAAAAAAGGTACAAAATGAAAATGACATAAAAGGCAAACTGAAAATTGCTTAAGAAGAAGAAAGTGATGTAAAATACAAAACAAAAATGATATAAAACAATTTGAAATACAAAAAAAAGTCAACTACCTGAAAAAGATGCAAAAGATAAAGACACAAGCAAAGTAAAAGGTAAATTTTTAAAGATGCAAATAAAATATCATAACAGATGAAAATACAAGGCACAAATAGATGAAAATGATGTAAAAGACGACAATATAAAATATATAAATGATGTAAGAACACAACCCCAAAAAAAGGTCAAAACAATGTAAAAAATGAAAATTAAAGATATCAAAGAAAAATGAACTAAAAAAGGTGTAACGAGACAATGCCATGCAGAAGGCAACAAAAAAAACAATGATAAAAAATCTAAATGCTGCAGACAATGTAAAAGATGACAATGATGCAAAGATGAAAAAAGTCCAAGACAAAACTCAGTGACGATTTGTTTTCCAGTGAATATGTCAGTATGTCAATATGAACCTACTTCATCTTCACTTTATCATGAACTTGATGCAAAGTTTTATCTGGAAAGGAATCAGAATCAGACTCAGAATAGCCTTTATTGTAACTGTGTGTTCAGTGAAATTAGGAGCGCTGCTCCAGTCAGTGCAAATGATATGAATAAGAAAACCAATCCGTCAGAAAATAAGAATATAATGAATATGAAATTATAAAAACTAAAAAGTAAAATAAGAAAATAGAATATAAAATTTAACAAAAAGTCAAATAACAATAAAGGTAGAATAAAATAAAAATAGACATAAAATATGAATAGACATAATATGTACATTATTAACAGAATGTATGTCTATGAATATTTGCAATATTAATTTAATGATTGATTGATCGATTTTTAAAATGGGACAGTTTGTATTAATGAACATTTATACGTAAATTTTAGAGATTACAGCCATATGGCTAATTTCCATCTTGAGTCCCATTGGCAGGTAAAAAAATCCCCCAAAAACTTACAAATAACATAATACCATAACTGTACGAAGACATACAAAAAGAAAAACAAGCAACAACACATAGTGCACAAACAGACAAATGCTGTGGGACCAAAGAACAGTATGTATATCTATGAAAAGTCTATAAAAATAGTTTGTTATGATGATAATCTGTAAAAGGATCCGATGAATAAAAAGTCTAATATTTACTCTGAGATGTAGGGGATGAAGCTGCAGCAATAAGGATGATCTTGTAAAGATCAGCCCTGACATGTTCACCATCTTCTTCTTCTTCAGGTCCAACACCTCGGACAGCACTGTCCGCTCTGCAGAGAGCGTCGGCGTCCGACAACCTGCCAAAAGCAAAATCCGCCGCCACAACAACCGACTTTCCACTGTTTTCAACCACAGCCCCAGCCTCCGCGATGGGGGGCGCCGCGGCCCGACCTCGGGGGGCGTGGACCTCCAGGCTGCCGACGACCCCGCGGAGCTGTCCAGCCAGAGGTCGGTGCCTGGAATCCTCAAGATCTTCGGCAGCGACATCTGTCAGGGAACCAACTACAAGAGTGTGTTGGCCACGACTCAGTCCAGCGCCAAGGAGCTGGTGAAGGAGGCACTGGAGAGGTGAGGGTGAGGGTGAGGGTGGGGGTGATCTGTATTGGTCATGTGATCATTTTCAGAGGGGTCATACAGGTCACAAACAGTCCAGGCTGTGGGGTCTACCTGTCTAAATGTGGTCTTGTGTGGTTCAGGTACTGCCTGGAAAAAGAAGACCCCAGCGACTACGTGCTCTGTGACGTGATTGGCCAGACCAGCCCAGACAACCAGTGGAAGCGGGAATGTTTCCGAGTTGTGGGCGACAACGAGAAGCCGCTGATGCTACAGTCACTATGGAAACCGAAGGAGGGTTTCTCCAGGCGTTTTGAGATCCAGCGGCGAGCTTGCGTGGAGGAGCAGAGTCTGAAGGACCGCGACACGGTGACGGCAGGTACGTGTCCACCAACACCTTCACGTACTGGGTGATCAGCTGGTGGCGTGACGAGCCTTTATCCGCCATCGTTGTGCAACTTATCAGTGGCGGGAACATGGAGATGTCAGGCATGTGACAGAGGTCAGAGGAAACAAAAGCTGCCGTGAGGGCCACAGGAGGTCAGAGCGGCCCCTCTCTTATCTTTGTTTTATGTCAAGGGCCCATCAGGGTCCGGCAGAGCGCCATGGCACCGGGCGGAGCTTCCCACCGGGCCCTCAGCCGCCACAGTGTGGACGCTGGACACTCTGTTATTCTTTCTGTCACAGCTCACTTCCTGTCCACTGTGGATCTGCAGCCTGTTGACTTTGGCTGCTGAGGCTGATGGGACTTTCTAGTCCTGTCCATGGAGGCCTTTTAGGAAACGTGGCTCAGTGTGTGACATGGAGTTAAGTTCATGATTATCACGATACTTCGCAGATCAGCAGCGCTGTGAGTTAAAAGGCTGATTTTCAGTCAGGAAGTAAAATAGAAGAAAAGATGCAACAAACAATGTAAAAGATGCAACAGACAATGTAAAAGATGCAACAAATGACGTTAAAAATGCAACAAACATTAAAAATACAACAAATGAAGTGAAAGAATAACAAACGATGGTAAAGACCCAACAAGACAGATACGACAAAACAAAAACGATAAAAGGCAACAGGATGAAAATAAGGCAAAAGAACCAACAAATGATGTAAAAGATGTTTCAACAAGATGAAAACATTGTAAAAGACAAAACCCTGACATAAGGGACGAGATAAACAATGTAAACGATACAACAGGACGAGGTCTCCACAAAATCTGACCTGAGTGTTTGTCTTTGAATGTTTCCATGGATCTGCCCGTTCTTTCATCGTTCAGTTTGTAGTCTATCGTCTGTACGTACAGTAGTAGTCCTGCTCTTGGAAATCTCCCATGAGTCAGTTTGAGTCCCCCGCCACTGACCCTCCTGAAGCCCATCTACCTCCTGGTTTTCGGCACCGAGCCCGGCCTGTCACCGCGGCTCTGAACAATGTCGAAAACACCCATTTCCACGGTGATAAGGGCGGCGGGCGGGCGGTGTGAAGCCGGACTGGCTGGACATTCCATGGCGCTTAATGGCCTGAATGAGCTGAATGGTGTTTGTGTTCCATCAGACTGTTTTATCAGATACACGAGGCCACATCGCACTTTCCAGCCTGGTTTCCTCTGTTTCCTCTGGGTCTGTTTCATTTGACGTCCAGCCAGTGGACCGGACCCTCGTCCACCATTTATTTACAGAATTCTACTATTGCACTGACTGCAGGTCAGTTACGTAACTTTATTAAAGTGAAACAGGACAAGTTTATTACAGTGACTGTTTTTTTTTTTTTAGTATCATGAACCTAGAAGCTGAAAATCATCAGAGGATAGAAAGCATGATGTCAGTTATATAAAACCGTTTTTTAAAGGTTATTGTAAATGTTTTGCATAGAGTTGTAATAATTAATGGAGTTGGTGAATATTTAATTGATCAGCTTATTTACTGATGATCAGTTTGAGTCATGTTTTAATGAAATCCTCTGAAACGTGAATATTATCTGGTAAATACTGTTATTGTGGGCTTTAGGAAAAACCTTTCTCTGTTTTTGACATTTTATAATCATCCTTCTTTTCATTGTTGTCCTCCTCCTCCTTCTCCTTCTTCTTATTGTTCTTCTCCTCCTCCTCCTTCTCCTCCTTCCTCTTCTGCTCCTCCTCCTCCTCCTTCTTCTTCTTCTCCTTCTTCTTCTTGTTCTTCTCCTCCTCCTTCTCCTCCTTCCTCTTCTGCTCCTCCTCCTCCTCCTCCTTCTTCTTGTTCTTCTTCTCCTCCTTCCTCGTCTCCTCCTCCTCCTCCTCCTCCTCCTCCTCCAGGCATCAACGCTCAGGCTCGGAAGCTGCAGAAGAGCCGTTCGCGGGTGGCGTCCCTGTTTGTGGACGGCAGCGGCGACGACGTGGACGGGCTGGGGATCTGGAGGAGTCTGAGTGAGATGGATCTCTCGGCGATGGAGAAGGAGGCGAGCCGGGCCCGACAGAGCGCGCTTAGGGAGGACCCGGAGGCTGAGGCCGACAAGGAGGTCCTACGTCTGGGGATGGAGAAGGAGGAGACGGAGAGCAGCGACGACAACACCACCCAGTACTCCATCCACCCGCCCTTCGACTTCCCCTACTTCCTCCTCCTCCAGGGCTACAGCCACAGACAGGTGAGGACAACCAAGGGTTAATGTGGGAAGAAGTAGGGCAGAATCTGTCTGACCTGTCACTGTTTTTATTTATTTATTTAACCTTTATTTAACCAGGTAGGTCAATTTACAACCTTTTGTCAACTGATGTTGGATCACAGGCATTGGATTAGACACTTTAAACCTCGGTCTTAAAAAATCTCAGATAAGGAGTGAGAGAACGAAAATGTAAAGATGCCAAAAATGTGAAAATGGTAAAAGAGATGAAACAACATTAAAATATACAGGAGCCAATTGTAGCAACGTGAAAATAACTGAAAAATTTGCTGTGTTTTAGCTTTGAATGTGAACTAATGACAAAATAGTGTGTATCCTAAAGAACAACATTTTCACCTTTTATAAATATATCACAATAATTATTATTTTATCTTGATCTCATGTCATTTTCAATGTAGTTTCCCACGTATTTGCTGTGTTTTAGTTTAGTTTCGTTCCAGTATTTAACAAATGTATAAATCAACAACATAAGAATAAAAAAAGAAACAAATTCTCAATAAGACTATAAATGGTTAAATATCTGTTTCAATAACATTACATTATTTACACGCAATTCATATTAACACCAACAATTATCTTTTCAATTCTATCTCTTTCTCCAACAACATCATTTTCATGTTTTATTCACTGGTGAAAACATTATTCACATTATAATCCACTTCTGCAGTCAGAGCCTTTTCAATCAGCCTAAATCTGACTCACTGGTTCTCTAATGGTTTGTCAGAACAGTTGTAGACACGGTTCTTAGACCTGAGCCGGTCTCAGAGTCTCCCGGTCGGTTCCAGATGGACCCGGGCCAACCTAGGCTTAGGAGACCAAACGTGGACACAAACAGGTCCACGACAGTGTCGGATTGAACGTCTTACGCTAAGACCTAAATCCCCGGTTCAGAGAGCAGGCTTTGGATGTCACCTGTGTTATGTGAAGCCAGAGAGACGATGTAAACACTTTCTCACAAAGGACTCCTGCCAGGCTCGTGGACCTTCAGCCGGGTCTGAGATGAGGATGAGGATGAGGACGAAGACGACCTCACAGAATCAGAATCAGAATATGTTATTAATCTCAGGGGAAAATATTCTGTGTTACAGTGATCCGTGCAACTATAATTAAAGTAGCAGGAAAGAAATGATCACTACTACAAAAATATAAAGATACATATATATACAATATTAATGTTTATAAACTATATTGACAAAAATATCGGGACATATGGCTACAGCTGTCAGATGTCCTGTTCATGCTGATTTGAGATATAAACATCAATATTTTCTTAAAGTTTAATGGGAGTTTTTTTCTTCCTAAATGAGATGTGAAGAAATTAGATGGTTAGTTGTGGCAGAAAATTATTATTTACAGCCAGAGCGTGAAAAATATTTTAGAAATTTAGAGGTACAACATTTAAACATTTCATGCAAAATGCAAAAATTAAACTGAAGATATGATCTCAAGTAAAATAGTATCTAATAACCTATAAATCATGACTCCAAAGTTTCTTCTTGTTTAATATAAAAAATTATGCCTATAAATAATGACAACTCCAAATTTCTCTTTGTTTCAGTCCAAAAAATAACCTTAAATCGTGAAAATAATTACATGAACAAACTGTCCTTTAACAATAAAATGTGAATAACCTGAACAAACATTAACAACGTGATATATCTTAATAAAATGAGGCAATGGCTACTGCCACAGTACTGTGGCATGAAAATCGGTTTGTATATTGCCACAGGGCCAATCAAATGTTAGCATTTGTACTACAGCCAATCATGGATACTGTTACAATGTAACAGTGTTCAATGCACAAAAGAATGCATTGAAGTATACACCATATATCACAACAGTACTGTAGCAACAAGAGGCTAATGAGTTCATGTAGCCTCTTGTTGCCTCTTGTTGTTTGGATAGTTTGTAAATGTAAATATTTTCCTTATTTAATGGGGGTTTTTTTGCACTAAAACAAAGACAGAAATTTAGAGTTGTCATTATGTATAGGTTATTATGATAGTATTTTACTTGAGATCATATTGGTCTGTATGTGGCCCCTGAAAGACAATAAGTTTGACATCCCTGCTCTAAAGACATGATCTGTTGATGGCTATTATTACATCGTGACCTCAGAGACACATGATCATGTGATGGTTTACGTGCTCCTGTTGTGACCCAGCCCTTCTTTAAAACCATTTCGACTGAATCTCACCTCAGATCCCGAGTTCACAGTTCATTTTTTTTTTCTCTTGAAGCCGAGGCCGTTTGAGGCTGTGGCTTTGACTCAACTCGTTCCCACGAACAGGAAGCCCCTTGTGTTTGTCCCGCTGCTGGAAAGTGCTGACCACGCAGAAACTGGCAGCAACATGGCGAATCAGGCCAAAACGCTCTGTGACGACAGGTCAACGCCTCGCAACACAAGGCCTCGGCGAATACACGGGGTCTGAAATACACTATATGGACAAAAGTATTTGGACACGTTGAATTCAGGTCTTTCTTTTCTAATGGGTCTGGGATACAAAACAATAATGACAAATGTCCCATTAAACTTTAAGGAAATAGTGAAAGAAAATTCAAAGAAAACAGAAGTCTAAATGGTGGTTGGCGGTAGTTTCTTGGGTCGAATTGTGAGAATTAATGAATTGGTTTTAGTCCAAAGGATTTTTTGTCTCAGCAAAACACTGTCTGTACATTACAATACATTCACTTTACAGGGTCTTGATACTAGAACATTTATGAATCTATTGTATAAATGGACATAAACCAATATATATGTGGAATAACATATCATTTGTTTTAATTTATCTTCATCTTATTCAGGTACGTGAGATTCATCACATTTATTCTCTGGGCAGATAATTTATAAAAAACTGTAAACCAGTGTAATAAATAATGATAACATACAAAAGAAGTACAGATTGATCTTGATCTTGGAGAAGTCATACAGTGAGTTTCAATTATCTCCACATTAAAACGCCACTCATAAACTTTAACTGTTTTTTACCATAAAAGTCATGTTTTAACCCTATCAGTGGAAACCCTCCATCTTACCGGCGCTGACTGAGCCTCTCAGGCCGCTCGGCTTCGTCCGACACCTCTGATACTGTATCATCGTCCACTAATAGCCTTAGGACCATGACCCCGTGGTCGAGGACATCAGCGGCGTCTCATTCATAAGCCCTTCCATTCCTGTTTGGCCTCTCGCTGCCGGTGCTCGCCTGTTCATCAGCTCATCCTGCTGGGTGATTTCCAAAATGTTGCATAAGGAAACGAGTGTGGCTGACACCTGGAGCTGCAAACGTTGACAGATGAACCCTCAGAGACCAATGATATTTATCCTAATATAAAACTATATTATGATATTTGTCATTATTGTTTTGTATCCCAGACCCCTGTTAGAAAAGAAACACCTGAATT
>JAPQRQ010000027.1:25917533-25929644 GCA_037367365.1 Apogon talboti
TGGATGTGGACAGGGGTCTGGATCAGCACTGATGTTGGTCTAATGTTCTAAAATACATGTTCCTTTCACCTTACATGCATTTTCTTGTGTTTTTTATATATACTTCTAGCAATTTTTTTTGCCACTTATGGGCAAGGAACCAAATATGGTAACTTCATTGATCTTTCTGATTTCACAGAAGTAATTAAGTCTTGTTATGTCCTCCAACAACACACTAAAGTTATAATTTTGAATTTCAGAGTATTTATATTAGTGCCTATAAAGGGTTAAAGTGGTCAAAAACAGTAAATAAGTGATTAACTCTGTAGGTTTTCTGCTCAGTCATAGCAGCGTTGATGTTGTTCTGCAATGTCGAGGCCTGTGCGTTTTAATTGCGGTGAGTCGGGTCAGGAGGATCAGATGATGGTTTCCTCAGATGTGCTGCAGCTTCCAGTCTGATTAAAGTGCGTCTCTGCTGTCCATCCGTCTCCTTCCTCTGCAGCCACAGCTCACCGTGCGACCCTCCAGTTTGTTCCTAGAGGATGCTGGGTAATCTGCCGTGTGTCGGTCGTTTATCCTGCCCTGTCTCTGTGCACGTTGTGCTCTTGTTGTCCTTGTGATTTAGACCTTAGCCAAGAGGGTTTTAATCATTTTAATCATCTCCAATGTGCAAAAACAGGCCAGGATATTTACACCGTCGCCGCTGGAAAATGTCATGAATATTATAAAACATTCCGGTGCCTCAATTAGCAGGATGTTTGGTTTTGGTGGGAGGCAGACGGAGGGGAGCGTCGGCGGACATAAATATTCTGCTCGTGGCGGTGAGGGAAGTCAGAGCGGAGTGAGGTTGCAGTTTATTTTGCCTCAGTGCACGTGCCCATGCAGCGGTGTGGCGGCTGCACGTGGCGTCCTCGTTTGTTGAGCCGTGGCCTGTGGGGGCGGCGGCGGCGGCGGCATTCTCTGCTGCTGAAAAGAAGAACACACGCTACATGGCAGATGTTGACGGTGGCAGATGGCAGAAGCACTGCTCACCTGGTTTATCTCCTCATGTCCGAGGGTGGGGGGTGGGGTGTGTGTGTGTGTGAGTGTGTGTGGGGGGGGGGGTTGTACCCCCCCAGGACAGACTGGTTTTGAGGGCTCTCACCTCCCTGTTACATAATACAAACACTTTAATACAGTCAAAAGATGTGTTTGTTTTACAGCTGCAGTCACTGTCAGATCACAGATTAAACACTGGAGATGAGGATCCTGTTCGTCAAACCTCTGGTGTCCCATACAGGCTCTTCAGAACCACGAAGGGCGCATACATAATGTGCACAGCGCCGTGGTGAAGCCGAATACTTTTTATACAGTTTGTTTTTGACATTTATACGGTTGTTTGTATTTTATCAACTCGAGCTGTAAATAAAAATGCCAAATACCCAATAGCCGTCATTTTTTAACCCTTTAAATTCCACCTTTGTAATGTAAACGAACCGCATTTTTTGATGCAAAAACACAGAAAACGTTTCCTCTTTTTATGTTTACGTCTCAAATCATCATGAACAGGACACCGTACAGCTGTAGCCACCATGTGTCCCAATATTTTTGTCCACATAGTTTAGAAACGTCAATATTTCCTTAAAGTTTGATGGGCGATTTTTCTTCCTAAGTGAGATAGAAAAGTATTATTTATAGTCAGAGCATGAAAAATATTTAAGAAATTTAGAGATAGAACATTTGAAATCACAGTCATGGATAAAGAAAAAAAGCTGTTGAGAGAAATTAGGTCAAAACCATCTCTGAGGCATTTTGGAAGCAAAGGTAACAATTTAAACCAAACTAATCAAAGCAATATTTATCCCAATATAAAACTATATTCTGACATCTGTCATTATTGTTTTGTATCCCAGACCCCTATTAGAAAAGAAACACCTGAACTCAACGTGTCCCAATACTTTTGTCCATATGTTGTATCTGTCATTAGTGTCATTATGTAACAGCTGTTGAGTTTCAGTCCTGGAAACTGAGTCTGGTTTTCGGGTTCAGAGATCAACAGGCCCTGGACAGGAACTGGCGTCCGACTCCTGGTGAGATTAAAACCCCTGGATGCCAGCCTGGTGGGGGTGGGGGGAGTTCACAGCGCTACATGCATGGCATTCTGGGAGACTGCTGCTGTAACCTTGATGGACAGAGCCACAGCTGTTGGAGGACTTTTTCATATCTGCTGGTGAAGTAAACAACAAACTGGAGGCTTTTTGCTGCTTAAATCCCTGAGTTAATGCTGCAGGAAACAGGCCGTCCACTGCTGTGGGGTTGTTTTGACTGAGATAACACGACCCAGAGACGTAGAACAGCAGGTAGAAGAAGGTCCTCCTGTTTCCCTTTAACCCTGGGATCTCATTACTCCAACCCGAGGAGAATTGATGAAACAACGGCGCTATGATAATGAGCCAACAGACGACTCATTATCAGCTCTCAGGACTCCGACAGGAACGCCCCCCCCCCGTCCCAGATGAACGTCCTCCGGCACAGTTTGTCCTGGAGACGGATTTATACTGACTGAAGACGAAGGACGGACTCGGAAATCGACCTTCAGACGGAGCAGGACAAAGGACGACCACGTCTCTGTGGAGTCCGACACTGTTTTCACTTTCAGCTGATGAGGAAAAGTCCATCTGCGTTCAGTTTTAACACAAGTTTAAGTGTAGAAACGTCACTACGTGTAAATACGTAGATGATCATTATGTTTTTCGCTCTTGAATTTACAAATTACAGGCCGGTTTCATCACTCCCCCAGTTTTCCAGAACAGACAGATCAACAGCCCTGGGACTCATCGAACTGATCGAGGAAATCACAAAGAAGTATTAGCAATAAAAAGAATGCAGAAGGGATTTTCATTGATCTTTAAAAAAGCTTTGATACAGTTGATCACAATGTTGTAATCAATAAATTGGAAAGAAATGGGATCAGAGTGGTGGGATTCAATTGCGTTAAGAGCTTCTTAGGAAACTGGCTGCAGTTTGTACAGATAACACAGGCTGAGGTGAACATGAATCAAAATACATGAGCCGAATATGTGGTGTACCTCAGGGATCTGTTTTGGGTCCGAAACAGTTTATTTTATATATAAATGATAAATGCAATGTATCATTATTTGTCAACTATTACATTAATAACCAATGTCTTGTTTCTTCTTTTTATAAAAATTATTTTGTTCATTTTGTTGAATTTCTTTTCAATGTTCGTCATTTTATTGATTAGTTTGCTCACTTTCATTAGTTTTGTTGATGACTTTGGTCATTTCTTCTTTTTAATTCATTTTATTGACCCTTTTGTTCTCTGTCATTAACTTTATTGATTATTTTATTCACTGTCATTAATCTTATCATTTTGTTCACTATCATTGATTTTATGTATTATTAATTTCTGTCCATTTCTGTTCATTTCTGTTGTATTTTGTTGTTTACTATCTTTCACAGCATTGAATCAAAATGGACAAAAACAGTCCAACCTTCATTCTCTTTTCAGCAGAAGGAGAGAATTGACCAAACGTTGATGCTGATTTGAGGAGACAAATGAACCTCTGGGTTTAAATCCAAACATCTGAAGACGTCACTTTTATCGACATTGACATTTTATGGAAAGAAGAAGTATTTTATTCCTTTTTGAAAACACGACAGATTAATCAGCAGTGAAAGGAATGATTCCACGGAGCTGCAACAGTGGAATGATTAAAAAAAAAAAAAAAAGAAGTGAAATTCAAGATGTGCAGCTTTAAGACAGAAGCAGAAACTGGAAGAATCAGCTCTGACATCTGAATTAATGCAGCCGTAATTGCATAGTTTTAAAAAATCAATGCCGTTCCTTCCTTCCCAGCTGTGGTCTGGACTCGACTCCCCTGAGATGAACTCGTCCTCCTGCAGAATAACAACCACGGCGATGATGTCGGACGATGAGTCATGGACATGATCCTCTGACATCACGGCGCTGAAGGAACAGATGAAGACGATACAGAATCTACCAAACCTGCATCGGGCCTGGACTCAGAGCTTCGTTTTCTGCTGCTTGGACATCATTAGTGTTTCCTTCATGTGTCTGTCCAAACCAGAGTGCAGACATGACAAACATTCAGACAAACCATGGTGTGTAGGACTGTGGCGTCAAATCCCATGATGTTTTGGTTTCGGAAGGTTTTTTTTTTTTTTAGAGAAATTTTGCTAAATATCCATTTTTTTGTGAACAGGGCATTATATGATTTAACCCATCATCAGTTTTTATGTGTGAAAATACTGATTAACCTCCTCAGACCCAGGAGCCCCACAGGATTTTGAGTTTTGGCTTTTTTTTAACTAAATAATTGCTTATATTGGAAACATTATGATGCAACAGTTTTTTCAGGTGCATTCTTAAAAATTTTTATGGAATGTCGTTTGCGGTGGACAGTTGTTTCTTTTTTTGTTTTTTTTGTATAAAGCTGTGAATTTCTTGTCCTCATACGTGGACAGAGGGTCCTAGGAGGTTAACAGTCAGACGACACAAGTAACTTTAGCAAAATGTTCGTATTAATGGTTTCGTTTTAGGATGATTTTAGGGTGATTTTAATGGTGCAACCAGGCTAATGTTTAAACAGTACTGAGTAAAAAACAGAAGCAACAGCAAACAATTTCTAACTGGCATAAATCAGTTGGAAGCTCTCATTCGATAACAGGTTGTCTGGTAGTTTTACCAGTGCATACATTTTACTTAGACAAACTGGCTAGTTTTTTTGTTTTTTCTGTTTAGTTTTAGTGTTAGTTAATTTGAGATTTATTTACTGTAGTTTTAGATAATATGAATGGTTTTTGCTACCTCGCTCCTTTCCACCTCCTCCAGGATCTGCAGTTTCTCCTCTCCACCTAAACCACTCAACCTTCTGCTGCAAAAGAATCTCAACACTGATTGGTGCTTACAGCTGTCAATCATTATCTACCCCCCTATGACTGGATCCAGAGAAGGTGCAGAAGTTTCCTCACCTCTCAGACCTCTTCAGTTATAATATCCTGAAAGGTAATCATGGAATTTACACCCACTGATGCTAGAAGACTTTTGTACTCTGAAGCTGTAGGAGTTTGCGAACACATCTCCCATGTCTCCTTGTAATTGCAGCCATTTTTCTTCCCTGTAATCAAACTCTCTCCATCAACACAACATGACATGAAAAATATCGTGTCTCATTTCTGATTCTGCTGTGCCAAGGACGCTAAATGAATTGATAATTAGATTCTGTCAACACTCACAACGCTGATATTACTGATTTGACACTTTATACGATGAAACTCCTCCAACAAAAATGTGTTAGAAGTACAGTGAGTAATGAGGAGGATGTAAACACGGTGATTCGCTGGCGTTGCCTCTGCCCTGAACATTAACCTGTTAAATCCTGGACCATTTGTCTACGGGTATCATTTCAATATAATACAAAACAATGGATTAGGCGATAGCAGACGCTTCATTCATATAAAACCAAGTTATAATCAGAAAACAGCAAAGATAAGACAACACTTATCATAATTGCTTCATAATTCAACTTTTATTTTTGCTCTTCTTTGTGTCATCCAGTGAGTTTTATTAGTAGAAAATAATTCGTGATCTGTTGTATTATTGTAAAAAAAAATTTTCGGAAGGTTTTTTTTTTTTAAGAGAGATTTTGCTAAATATCCTTTTTATTGTGAATAAGGCATTAGATGATTTAACCCATCATCAGTTTTTATGTGTGAAGAAAACACAAATAATGTTATCAAAATGTTCGTATTGGTGGTTTAGAGTTAGGATTGATTTTAGGGTGATTCTAATGGTGCAACCAGGCTGATGTTTAAACAGTACTGAGTAAAAGACAGAAGCAACAGCAAACAACTTATAATTAACATAAATCGTTTGGAAGTTCTCATTTGATAACAGGTTGTCTGGTAGTTTTACCAGTGCATACATTTTATTTAGACAAACTGGCTAGTTTTTAGTTTTTTCTTTTTACAGTGTTACTTTAGTTTGTGATTGATTTAATGTTAGTTAATGTTAATGGTTTTGTAGATTTTTCATGGTTTTTAATATGTCAAGCCTCTTTATTTACTTAAGTAAAATGACATGTCATCAGCAAACAGTGATAGAAGTGAAAATGCAACAAATAAACAGATGTCAATAAATGAGGATAACTGCAAAAAAGATGCTAAATATAACTCAAGCAGTTGTTATTATATTGGCCTTTTAACCGCTTTTCTACTTGTATATCTGTATTTAGTCAAATATATTTAATTACGTTTCATTCATTTATTCATTCATGACCAGTTCAGGAATCCATGTCGAACAAGGTCACATTACAGAGTCCACAGCCCAAAGTCTAAACCACAGTTTAATCCCTGTGATCAACAGCTCAGCTTCACAGAGCAGCAAATCAATAAACCAAACCGCAGCGTCATGAACCAGGACATTTCACAGCAGCCGGAACTGAAACTGAAGCTTCCATGGTTTCACCACAGCCTCAGAAACCATGAAACCATCACCGTTAAAATAAACCTTTTCCATTCACCCTCCTCTTCCTGCAGCAGCAAAATAAGCAGCACTGAAAACCATTGATTTCAATGTGCATCGGAGTCGCTCACATTTTGCCCAGAACATGTTGTGCTTTGCTTTCAGGCCTTTAATCGTGTTGCATTTGAGGACATGGGAGAAATGGGAAAAAAGTCCATCCTGTTCGAGCTGAGTCTGATGTTCCTTCTGCAGGAAATTTTAAACAGCAAACACTTCATTTCCTGAATCTGGTGAATTTTTAAGTACAAATCAGTATATTTTTCTACATATAGCAGGCTTTGATGTGTCATGTTCTGCTTTCTAATATTTAGTCTCATAGTTTCTCATTTAATATTAGTTTAATGTAAGTCCATATAGATTTACTGTAATGACAAACTTCGGCTAATGTTTAAAACCTTAAAACATATCACACACATGCACTTTAGAATGATGTTAGGAAAAAAAACTAGAAGCGACTTAAAACTAAAATAAACCTACAATTAGGTAAAATACAGATAAAATTTATTATAGGCAAAGATTCTGTGAGGCAGAAAATTGTGTTGTGTATAATTCATACTTTCACTGCAAAAAACCTGTTGTTGATGCATTACTGTATTTTAATGACTTTATTATCTGTTTTTTTCCTCTCTGACAGATGAAGTTTAATATTAGCAGAAAGAATCATCTATGATTTGAGACAATAATGACATTTTACAGAAAATACATTATTCTAAAACGGAAACAAGCACCAAGAAGCCATCAATCATCTTAAAAGTGAATTATATCAAATGAAGATTTATTTTGGACAATATCTACAACTAAGCCAACTCCAAGATTTTTTCTATTTTATTTTTGTTTCTTTCAGCCTTTGCATCATTTCCGGCTTGTTTTGTTGTGTTAGTTTCACCTTGTTTTGTCTTTAAATCGTTGTTTATCTTATGTCTATTAAGTCATTTTTGTTTTCTTTTATTTGTTATGCTGTTTTTGTTTGTCTTATTTCACCTTAATGCTTAATTAATGTTAGTCTTATTGAATTTAATTTTGATTATGGAATTCTGCTCAAACATAAACTCCCTATCTTTAAGATATTACTAACAACTAAAATGAAACTATTTGTTCAGTTGGACAGTTTTGTCTTTCATTATTTTGTAATTAGAGTATTTTCCTTAGAAATGTTCCATCTCAAGGCCCCCCAGCAGCCTTCTGAGACCCTCCAGTGGGCCGCAACCCTCCTGTTGAGAACCACTGCTATAGCTCCATATTTGGTCTTGTTCTTGTGTTGACTAAATGTATTTCATTATTCTCTTTCGCTCATTTGGTTAAGGCAGCATTTTTGTGTAACAAACTTTATTAAAGAACACTTATTGGAAGGGGATGTAATGATTCTATTTTTTTTAAATTTATTTTTCTTTAGGGATGAGAAAATAACGATTAATTTTGTATACACACACATTTTTGAACTGGGAACTTCTTCAAAAATTCATGTTTATGAATATGTAACTTCCCTAATAAAATACAAATATTGATTATAGATGATATTATATAATGTGTTTCTTCAAAATGTGTAATTATCTGTCATTTCAGTGGTGCAAATTATTTTGGAAGGAATACCGACGCTATAAATTCCCACAGTCTGTGAAGGCCTCTCCGTCGCAGAGCAGCGCACCGCCGCTCTGCGCTCTGATTGGCCGCTGCGGCAGGTGGGCGGGGCCGGCGGCGGAGACAATAGATTGGGGCTCCGGCGGAGGTTCAGTCCGGGTAAAGTGTCACAGAGGACGGACGGAGGGTGTCAGTGGTCACGGTCCGGCTCCGGGTTCCGCTTCCTGGAGGATCCGACGCGTCCTGGAACCAGAGGCCGGTGCGTGTGGACGGACTGACGCCGCAGGGGACGCATGCACAGCGGCTTTGCAAGGTGAGATCCGACCCGGTGTGGAACCTCTTATTGTCTGCTCTTTAAACCCGGCTTTGTGTCTGCAGAGAAACCTGCAAATCTGCTGTTTCATCGCGTCTTTGGCTCATGAAAGCAGTCCTGGTGTGTTTACATGCACCAGTGTTTCCCATTGACACTGAGGCTGTTTGAGCTGTAATCATAACCTTAACTGAGTGATGAAACCCAAAATATTCTCACTAGAAACATCTTTACATGAGTTGATTTCCATAGTTATCACAATAAACGTTAAATCAGTTTAAAGGCTGATTTATGGCCTTGAATCAAAGTTAGGAAACCAAATCTGACAATATGAAAATAATGTAAAGGAT
Organism: Apogon talboti; assembly: GCA_037367365.1. Lineage (NCBI taxonomy): Eukaryota > Metazoa > Chordata > Actinopteri > Kurtiformes > Apogonidae > Apogon > Apogon talboti. The sequence goes on from JAPQRQ010000027.1 coordinate 25,926,298, forward strand.
GTAATACAATGGAAAAAGGTGAAAAAGAGAGAGAAGATACTGTCAAAAATGATAATACTGTTAAAGATGCAAACAAAGTAAAAGACAAATCAACAAGAAAATAATGTACAAATGCATCACAAAGTGTGGAGCTCATTTACTGCTTATTTTGATTGAAATAAATCAAAATTAATTGACTTCAATGTGAGTTCTGATTAAAAAAACAGAAAACATGAATCGTTTTGTCAGTGATTTATCTGATGATTGGACGTAAATAAACCCAAAGACCTGATAGATCTAAAGACGCAGATGTTAACACATGTCCCGATAGTTTTAACCCTTTACGCTGAATTCCTGTACAGAAGTTGTACCATGTGACCAGACGGTGACAGAGCAGAACAATGGATCCACGGTCGACCCTTTGTCACATCACAGAGCGGATCTGATTTACCCACATTTCAACACATAACTAATTAACCACAGCGGCTCCTGCGTCTGCACACGCACACGGCAGGTTCAGGTCCCAGAATGCTTTGTGTCTGCAGAGCTGATGTCTTTGTGCTGGTGACAGGCTTCTCACACAGCGACTGTAAACACTGACACTGATACGTTGTCACGGAAACGCTGACACATCGCTGAGTCCCGTCCCCGGGTTTGGGAGGCGATGGGGTGGGTTTCATCTCGGTGACGGTTCGGTCGGGGCGGGTGGGGGTTCTGAGGCGTGCATCTGTTTTTGTGATGTGTCGAGGTCGACTAAGTATCTACATGAGAATACATCATAACATAGGGGTGTCAAACATACGGCCCGTGGGCCAAAACTGGCCCGCCACAGGGTCCAATCCGGCCGGTGGGATGAATTTATGAAATGTAAAAATGACACTGAAGATATTAATGATAAACAGTTCAAAACTCCAAAATTTTAATAGTGTTCTGCCTGTTACTAAATGTTTTATGCCTTTGTAGATCTGAACTGTAATGTACATGTATAAATGATAAGTTGGAGCATGATATTGTTAAAATTACACTTATTTTTCTTAAGAAATTAAAGGGTAGTTTGTAAACATGTTCATAATGTAATTTTCCTTTTTTTTTTTTTAACAAAACAAAGCGAAAAATTCGGAGTTGTCATTATTTATAGGTTATTATGCCCATTATTATTTGACTGGTCTGACCCACTTTAGATCATGTTGGGCTGAATGTGAAACTTGTACTAAATTGAGTAAAACCCCGAAATAACCATCTTATAGGTGTCTTCACCTATGGCTAAGTTTACATGTAGCCAGGTATTTTGGAAAAAGAATATTTAAAAAAAAAACAACACGTGACTGTTTTTAGAAAAATCTTCGTTTACCCGGCCCCATATATCTGCACCGTCAAGAGCCTGTAGATGGCAGTGTGACAAGACGATTAAGTACCATGAACCAATCAGGATCCGGAAAAGAATCACAACAAAATATTACTTTCGTTACTTCGCATATGTGACACAACCGTCGAAAACTGTTGCGTCTGAGATTTGCCAAAATCTCTACTTTGGTCGCTGTTTTTAGAAACCATCGTTTTCAGTGGGCGTGGCCATCGTTGTCATGTGAATGATAGGCAAAACGGCAGAGTAAAATCTCCGCCAGATACCCGGCTTCATGTAAACGTTGCCTTTGATTTAGGACCAGACTTCAAAGTTAAAGAAACGATTGAATTTTACGGTGAACATTTTTGGCTGAATTTCTCTGCATTCATTTTGCTTTAACCCTTTATCTGACAAGACCTGGAGCATCTCTGAGTTGCATATCTATTTTTAGTTGTCTGTAGGACTGCACCTATGTAAGACAGAGCAATAATTGTTTTTTCATGTAAAGGAGGAGTTCCATATTCCACATGTCCCAGAGCGCTGTTTCCTTCCACTGATTAAAACAACACAACCAAACCGGTCTAATCCAGTCCAGAGGTGGTTTATTGATCTGATCTGATCTGGTCGCAGAACTTTTTTTACCCAATCACGTTCTGATCATCAACTATCCTATGGTTTTCCTTTGCTTGTCTACCAACAGGAAGTGACCTCATATTCTTGGGACTTGTAGTGTTTTGGTGGTAAACACTTCTTTTGTTTTGATGTTGGGCTCTAACTTTGTATTTAAGAATGGTGGACACATAGAGCATTGATTAAACTATTATAAATGGTTTATTTTAATGTATATGTTGTATTTTTATAAATTGTGTCTTCCTGTATATATGTATGTTTTATGCAATAAACAACCAAAAATTATAGTTATTTTTACCATGTTGAAATTTCAGAATAGATGAAATCATATTTTTTATCAAAATACTTATACAATCAGGTATAAATTTATAGAGAAAGGCTATTATTTGCACAAATACATCAAAATAAATTATTTACAATAGTTTAATCAATGTTCTGAGTGTCGAAGGTACTTATGCACAGAGTGAGTCTAACTGTCTATTTCACGTTTTGTGGATGAACATGGTTTTATCCATATATATGTTTGCTCATAAGTATCTGTCACACTTTATTTGATGCCACTGTTGTAAATGGTTCATTTTGATGCAGATGCTGTCCTCCTGTGTACACAATGTGCATTTTACTGCAGTTTTGTTAGAGTTTAGAAACATGAGTATGTCACAAATGAAGTTACAGTTTTGAGGGATACAACGATGACATGATGTATATTTAGACATATGTATGTAAACTTTTTTTTGTTGTTTATTGCACATTTTTGCAATTTTATTTTGTTAGTATGCACTTTGGACATGGAAATTGGGATATTAGGGTTGTATTTATAGCTAATTGAAATGCTCCTAAAACTGGGTCCACAGCATGTAAAAATGTAAAGCTCTGCTTTGGAGGACTGGTTCCATGGTCAGTCTTCAGGGTTGTGTGGGTGAAGCCTCAGATGAAGTTTTACTGGAAATGAACTGAAATCCAGTTGGGGTGTCCATGGTGATGCCGTGATAGAGGACTGTAGTTGTATTTTTTGTCAGATTCCATCCTCGCTGTAACGTTGACATCACATCTCACAGAGTCACAAAGAAAAAGAAAGTCAGAGCAGAAGACAGATGGAGATTAGAGCAGACAAAGGGTGAACGCTGTGATGTGGCGCTGTGGAAGCATCACTGGGCGATGTGCTGCCGACCGTGGAGGCTCAAAGCCCCGGTGTTTGCCTTCCCCTCAGACCGAGCCTGATGCTTTGAAGTCCTCCACAGCGCCGTGAATGCCGCCAGATCCGTCACCGAGGCCCCGAGGACGAAGCCGCCGGCCGCCACACAGCGAGACGCCAACACCCGGTGGGAGGCGGTGGAGCTGGGGGGGAGGGGGAGGGGGGTCCAGATGCAGCTGTTGCGTCTCCTCTGGTTCG
>JAPQRQ010000027.1:25952663-25974116 GCA_037367365.1 Apogon talboti
TAGCCCTAACCCTAACCCTAGCCCTAGCCCTAACCCTAACCCTAGCCCTACCCCTAACCCTAGCCCTACCCCTAGCCCTAACCCTAACCCTAACCCTAGCCCTAACTCCTAATACCCCTAACCCTAACCCTACTAATCCTAACACTAACCCTAACCCTAACTAACCCTAACCCTAACCCCTAATACCCCTAACCCTAACCCTACTAACCGTAACCTTAACCCTAACCCCCTAACCCTAATTACTGCTAACCCTAACCCTACCCCTAACCCTACTAACCGTAACCCTACTAACCCTAACCTTAACCCTAACCCCCAACCCTAACTACTGCTAACCCTACCCCTCAACCTACCCCTAACCATACTAACCCTAACCTTAACCCTACTAACCCTAACCCAACTAACCCTAACCCTTGTCCTCCTTTTTTGAATCGCACTTAAATACAACGCAGCATATCGTCCAATCCTTTAAGACGTTCAGCCTAACGAAAGATTAGCAAAAGCACTGATTGGCTGAAGGCGGTGTCAAATGAATATCTGTTTATATCATTGGTTGAAAAAGTAAACAAGCCTCCATATGCTAGCCTAGCGATGTTTTATCGTCACGTTAACAGCGTGCTATGCCGAAAAGAAAGACATTGCTTAATCCAGAGTGGACAAAAGAACACGCCTTCATTTCCAAAAGTAGCAAAGGTGCACTTTGTGTCGGTGTGATGTAGATGAAGGTCCCAAAGGAAAGGGGGCCATAGAAAGGACCAAAAAGATGAATCACTGTTCCAGTGTTCTTTTTTCTTATTCTCTGTTTACATAAAACAAGTTATTTATGCTTATTATTAACTTGGACATTTAGTTTTTGCATTCATTTATTTGTTTATTTATTTTTTATGTTAAATTAATTGGTTAATATGTTTAAATCCTAATTTTTTTGTGCTCTGTGGTGCGTTGACGACCATTTGATTAGAGGTTTAATACATAATGGAACAATTACCCCAGCTTTAGGAACACCTGTACTATATTTACAGTACGAGTCGGTGTCAGAAATGGTCTTCCATGATACTGATGTGACTGTAGTGAACAGTTTCTGGTGTGAAACAGAGTCAGACTGGAGGACAGAACAGGAGAACAGTGTTGAGGGGTGTTTTCATTTTTTATTTGTGTAACGTTTAATTCCTAAATCTCTGTGTGGTGTCTTGAGTTATAACTTTGTGATCACAGTAAAAATAAACACAAACATCATCATCCATGAATATGTTATAAATATCTTATTTACTAAGAGCTGACGGATACCATCTTCAAGTGCAGACAACACAACAGCTGCCATAACCTGAAAAAGATGCTGCGCGCCATGGCAACCGTATCATTTGCTCTCCCAGTCTGTGAAGCTATTTCAGCAGGTGAGAGTCTATTCTGAGTTCGGCGAGGTGGTGGAAGGAGATGAGAAGCGCCGTCACGCTCTGCCGAGGTCAACCTTCAGCCTGATAATGATGTGACAGAGGCGCCGCGCCATGTTTTATCACTACTGAGGCTGTGACTCAGAGGCAGCTCGGATTTTGGATGTGGTCGAGTGGATGCTGCGAGTGTTGTGTCTTCGTGATACAGCGGCAGCATCACTGCCCACATGTTCAGCTGCTTGGCTTCGCCGTGATAAACAACCGAACAACTCCAGCCTCAGTCAGATGTAACGCCAACGCAGATGCAACAGGAAGAGTCATCAGCAGAACTGCTCCAGATGTTGGACTTGATTCAAATTAACATCACAAACTATAGCTGAACTCAACTGATATTATGGAAATAAAAGGTTCACTGAATATGTAGTGGATGTATATTTAGCTCTCCATTTGGGCAAAAGGCTGATTCATCATTAACTCAGTGTGATATGAAATGAATAAGGCCAGTTAAAAGGGAATTTTAAAGCACTGACGTGTCGTTTCCTGAGCTACAGAATGAGCTGATGAACAGAAGCAGAACTATTAAAACTATTATTTGTATTAAAATTATTCATTTCATCACCACTAGAGGGCCCTAAATATCACACACTGAACCTTGAAATAATTCGATGCAGCTGATCAGGTATGTATAGGATGTTTTCCTTTGCATTTCATTGACTTTTAAGTGCATAAACGTAATTACAACAACCTGAAATATAATGAAAACATGAGATCCTGTCCAAATTGTGTCAGGGATTTTTACATACAGTATTTAATTAAATTCATTTATTAAAGCAAGTTGCAGGTGAATGTTTGCAGATGTCCTCTTTCATTCATTATGTTTATTGTCTTCACTAATCAGAAAAGACTGACTTGAACACAGAAAAGCAATGAGGGAAAATATTCTTTTCTGCAAAATAATTAACAATGTTGAACATAGAATCTCATGTAGTTTTTCTCCCATGTGATGATTAACTATGAACACATTTAATAACAAGCTCTAAAACACAAATGTGCAGTTTGTATGTGACAGTAAATCTCTTTAGGTGTTTGGTGATTTGCCAGAACCTGAACAAAATGGATTCCTCACAGCAACTAAATGTTACTCGCTGCGTAGGAGCAGAAACAATTATGTATCATTTCTGCCAATTTCTGCACAAACAACCTTTAGAAGGACAAGCAGACGCTGAAAACGCTCACTGTGAACGCTTCCAGATCAATTCATCCATTTCAAGACAAGGACAGCAGCTGGGTTTTAATGATTTTTATTAAATAACATTAATTATTTCTCTGATAATAAAAAGTGCAGCCATGAAATCAAACACTTGACACTTTATCAAACCCTCATATTTCCAACATTTCATTAATCAGGTGAGGAACGACACATGGGAAATGAAACACAGAATCACACAAACATGGAGAATTAAAGCTGCACCAGGCAACTTCAGGAAGTGGATCTGAATCTGAATCCAACTGATGAAATGTTAAGGTGGTTCCAGATCATGTCCCAGCGTTACATTTACTGAACAGTGTGAATGTCAGGTCTGTGGTCTCTGTGGTTGGGAATGCCATGTTTCCTGTCGGGGTTTTATGTTTTCATTTCAGCTTATTAGACATCATCATTTTATTTATTTATTAATTTTACATATAAATCTTGCTTAGTGCAGCTTTATGTTAAATTAAACTCTCTAAGTAACTTTAGTAAAAACAGGAGGAAGAAAGTCTACAAACAGACATAAATAACAGCTGATAGAATAAAATGAGACTATATAAAGTGCATTGAAGCCAACGCTAACTGTACATGCAACTTGATGGAAATAAATTATGTAATGGTTTATGTGCAGTCGCAGTTTGTGTCTCTGGTTTAATAAACAATAGTCGATCAGCAGGATAAACAGGAGGCTTTCCCTCAATCCTCAAAGCATCCAAAATCCTCAATAATTTCTAACTTTATCTTGTTGCATCTATTTTATTGTTTTTTGTCCCATGACTTTTACTAATAATTTTATCCGCATAATGAAAAACAGGACCAAGAGTCCTGTAGTCCAACAGCATATTTAAAGACATTAATTGACAGTCATTTGACCTTTCAAGGTCACTCAAGGTCAAAGGTCACGGCACCAAATGAAAGCCCATATGTGACTTCCTATCCATTACCAATACTAATTATATCAATATCTTCAACTGTTTTCAAGTTATAGCACTTTGAAATTTGTCCCATTATAAACCAATGGGGATTTTTTAAATTTCAAAAATTCATAAAAATTTAAAAAATCAATATTTCCCAATTCTTTGAACAAACTTGGTAGACCTTACCCTGACGATGGTCCACAACAAATATCAAGTCATTCTGACTGTCGGTTTCAGAGGACTCTTATGGACGACGGAGGGAGGCCAATACATACCAACAGTCCATCGGACCCTTCTAAAACCAACTAAAAATATTAATTACCCAGACATTTCAACGAGTCTGTGATGACGCAGGAAATACCGTCCAATCGCTGTTAATTTTCCTGCTGATCTCAAAGTGTTCATTTTCCAGAAACTCCAACAGGAGACACAAACTGGGAACGACTGAAGCACTAACACTAATAGAAAAGTACAAAACAGTAGAAAGAAAACAAGTGACCTTACTGCATATAAAGATACCGCATCCTATACAACAACACCGTAAAGCTCCTCTTGTACAGCTCCTACATCCAAATAATAAAATGCATTTGTGACGTGGCTAGTCCAAGATCGGCTCTTGCAGAAGAGGAATAAATTACCAAACACACTTCCATCCGCACCCACAGACTCACACACAAACACACACACACACACACACACACACACACCGTGTTGGCTGGGTTTGCCAGTCCCATTGGTGTGACTGCCTGCGTTAAAACACACACAAACAAAACAACAAAAACAAAGACACGTCGTAAAAAATCCTACAGTGGGCCCTGGTCCATGTTTCGGTCGTGACGAGTGAGGTCTTACCAGACGGTTCAAGAGCACACACACACACACAAACACTCTGGCCTTAATTAGTGTAAAACGTAGGTGAAGTGGAGCCGATGGCGTCGCATCCTGAGGACGTCCACGGATCAGTCTGGAAAAACGGAGCCGTGATTCCAGAAGGACTTCATGGTATTTGTGCAGGTTATGAACACAAAACAATAAATATCACAAACCTCCAAAGCCTCCACATGTCCTGTACGTCATCTCTTGTGTTGTCTGGTTACACACAGTTTGTTCTGGTAGAAACAGACACACACAAGACAAAACAAGTCAGTACAAACGACAAACGCACAACATGCGTCTGTGGTTCTGACTGAACCCCAATACAAAACTGAAGGACTCGGAACCTGCAGTTGCTTTAATTGCCGTCTGCAGTTTTGTTTTAAAAGTCAAACTTCCTTAAAAACAAGTTAGTTTTAAGGCTAATGCACATGGGAGATGAAAATGTTGAAAAGATTAGAATAAAACTGAGTTAAGAGTAAAGAGCCAAATGTGGAAATGTCTTCAGAGCTGCATTAAGTCCACACTGTCACTACTAAATCCAATCCCATTCAGTACCGGAGGGCTGTGTGATATTATAACATACTGTAAATCTTATATCTATACAGATTATATCTATAGTTTCATATTATAATGGATAGTGTTAAAAACTCCACTTCCTGGAAGAGGAGGGGCTTGTATTTTGTTGTGCTTCTTACTCATTACAATGATAATCTATTCTATTCTATTCTATTCTATTCTATTCTATTCTATTCTATTCTATTCTATTCTTAACATAGTTCAGTCTCTTCCAGTCATCCTCCATGGGACTTTATTTTGGATAAATATCACTGGTCTACAATTTATTTATTTATTTTTTTAAAGAAATGATCTGCCTCAGAGATTAAATGTGCTAAATCTAACAACATTAAGATAAATTAGAAAACAAATGACCAAAGTGCTGGTTAGCTGATATTTTCAATATATATGATGAAGCATTATTCCATATATATTGGTTTATGTCCATTTATACAATAGGTTTATAAATGATCCAGTTTACAGAACCTGTAAAGTTAATGTATTATAATGTACAGACAGTGTTTTACTCTGAGACGAACATTCCTATGGAGTTAAAGCCATTCTGTCATTAATTTTTCTTTATTACCGACTCAAACTCAATAAAGTTTCACTACTTCTATTCTGGAGGTATTTTACTTAATTATATTACAGTCAGTGGGGAGAGAAAATACATTTTTAGATCCGGTTTGACTCATGTTTTTTTTAGTTTGCTCAAGTATCAGACTGTGAAAATACATAAATAACAGGATTACACACCCAAAAGTCAAATACGTGACGTCTCGGTAACATTTTCTCTCCACAGTCTGTTCTGAAGACGTCTCAACATGACCAGATCGGAGAGATTTTCACCTCCTTTCGTACTTTGTCATGAGAACGAGGTGAAATGTGTGGCGGCTGTTTTGGTGCCGGCGATGTTTATCACATGAGATGAGAGATGCGGTTCATGGACGGGCTTCACACCAGATGTTACTCTTCTATTTTTACCACCAAGTGACATTCACAGACTCAGACTTACAGATACATTACCGCCAAACAGGCAGTATTAACATGACATCGTGAAAATGATTCAGATGTTTCCTCACTAACTCTGTCAGTGTTTTTATCACGCATCAAATAACTCAGTATCACTATAGCTGTGGTCCACACTCAATCCTTCAGGGGAGTCAGTTCAGATGTAGTTATTAGAGTTAAAGAGAGAAAGCCTCAACATATAATCTGAAAATCACATACAGTCCTGTGCAAAAGTCTTGTTCCACCTTTATCTTTGTTGTTTTTCAGGGTTGAAATAATCATACATATTTATTTGTGCACAGTCTTAAGACATGCAAAAAACTGAACGTAAATAGTGTAAAGTCACTATTTAGTGTGACCTCTGACCCCATGACAAGCAGCAGCACAATTAAGAACATCTGACGTGCGTTGAATGAAACCTGGTATAAAACATTAGAAAGTTAGTGCCATAAATCTGATATTGTCTGAGCAACAGGGTTAAAGTCATGTTAAGTCCAAAGGGAGGTCGCACTAAATACAACCACTTTGAGTTATACAAATGTTCATTAGAACTTGACTAAACCAACAAACAGAATGTTGGATCGGGATTTTGCACAGGACTGTATGTGTAAGTATCTGTTATTTGTTCAATAGATAATTCAGAATGTTATAAGAAAGAGCTTTTCAACGTGGTTGTTTAAAAAGAGAAACTACTCCTTCATTAAATGTGAAAATGTGCTGGACGTGACGGCATTTCCTTCATATCACATCACATCTGGGGGTGGTTTAGACCAGCTCTATGATGTGATGCTATATAAATAAAATTTGAGTGATTGATTGATTGATTAATATCACACAGCCCTAATGCAGACTGAAGGATAAAGAAACAGCTACGACTAAAATACAATGAGGTTGTTTGGGTTTTCTTTACCTTGTGGTCCGGGCATCTCATCGAGAAGTTGTCTTCATTTAAGACACAACCTAAACACACAAGACAAGAGACCAGACGTGAATTAGTGACAGTAAAGCTGGAGGACGGAGTAAGACGAACAGACGAGGATCTGACAGGTGCTGCAGTTGTGTTATTATACAGTGCGTCCTACTGTATTTAATTTAGAGAAATGTGCTTAAGACTCCATGAGCTGTCCCATTAACTCAGCCAGACACACCGGCTGAAACGACACATTAAATTCTCCTTAAAGATTAGTCATTTCGGGCTGAGTGAGAACGACAGCCTTCCCACACAGCGAAGTGACTCAAGTGCAGCCTTCAAAAATCTAAATTAAACATCATTTTCCCTGAATGCGGCGCTGAGAGTAAAAACATCACATTAAATCATCGTGTTTCTACAAGAGGAGCCAATCATGACAAGTGGATTATGTCATATCTACTCATGGCTGGTGTTGGTGCAGATGGTCGGTACCTGACTGAATGGCACATCTGTAGTGATAGTTCCTGGGGCAGCCCTTCTGGAAGCAGCCCATTATTGCACCTGTTTGTTGGCATGTCGAACATATCTGCAAAGACAAGTGAGAAAATACACAGAGATTAAATATTTATTCACAGCGACATACGAGGGAGAGTCAAAAAGTTCTCAGACAAATGTCAAAGCAAAGACAGCCCCAGCAGTTCTGCAAAGAAGGATACTACTGATGGAAACAGACTGGAAAAGTGATTAGACTCTAATGGTGCTTATGTAGAAAAATACTTTTGTTATTTTGATAAATAAACTTTTTATTACATTTGTCTGAGATGTGGAATCACATCTGTAATGACCGACCTGGGGACGTGACACTGAAGAATCAATGATGTCCTTTAATTCAGTCCATTAAACACATTTTTATGGATTTATTTCTTTGGGTTTTATGACTTTTTAATCATTTTAGCCTTTTCTGTGATATTTTATAGCACTGCAGGAGTATGAAGTATGGAGTATGGTCATGGGTAAGCTAATGCTAAATGCTAGCTTACTCACTGTAAACCTGTGACCGTCAGCAAGAATTACACAAAAAAAAGTTACTTTACAGTGTTGTTAGTGTGACATATCAACCACAACTACTGTAAAGGTGTTGTGACTGATATAAGAAAAAAACCCCAAATATTTTAATAAACCGGAAGTCCAACTTGGCAGGTGTGCACCTGTCAATGCACTGCAGATCTCCTATTAAACCTGAGGTCTGATTAATGGAGGAAAAATCAACAGATGGTCAGATGACTTATTAGAGGGATCAAATAAAACTACTGAGACCAGAGTGAAGTCTAGAAAAAAAAAACAACTCAGTATTTATAGTGAAGTTCAATGTAAGTCTATGAGAGCCAGGGCTTTTTGAAGAAGCATCTAGTGGCTGTCAGCGATACTACGTTAACATACTAAAGTACTGACTTCATTTTGAAGCTGAAGTCCTGAGTTGTTCATGAGACGTATCTGTACGTGTGGACACCTTGAAAACATCAGGTCTCAGATTCATGTAAACGCTCGTACTAGAATAAACGTGATGCATTCTGTCTTCTGTTACATTTCAGAAGCCGTGCTCAGTCTATATAAATATAAAGGAGCTGTTGTTGTTGATGTACATGTGAAAGGAAAACGTAGCATCTAAAATATTCATGTGTTTCTGATACGTCAGGGTGGAAATGCAGTGCAGCGTCGAGTGAATCTTACAGACTCAGATCTACAGTCCTACTGCTGATTCAGTGATTTCCTGTGTAGTGTGAGACCAAACTGGGAGACGGTAGGACAACACAGGGGGAAGACAGACGACAGTCAGGGTGTGTTTGTGGTTGATTCACAGTTTTTGGTCATGCTCTGATCTGCAAAACCTTAAAAGTCCCTCAAACAAACACTAATCCTTTAACTGGCATTTCAGCTCAAAACCACAGAACGCTGTAAGTCTGATCCTGTTTAAGTGGGACAAAGCTGTTTTCGTGCCAAGAGGCTGAGAGATGAGATGTTTCACTCAGAGGAAATTTAAGAAGAATTCAGTCGTGTATTTGTCCAGATATTGAAACCCTTTAGGAATTTATTTCTTATTATTTTTAATACTCTATACTTCCTGTGGGGTATTATTTCATATTGTGGATGTTTTGTCGTTGCTGCTGAGGAGGTTCTGGAGCTCAGTTGGACTTCATTCTTCTACTTGTTTTGAACCTACAGTAAATTGGAAAACTCATTCAGGTGATTGAATGTGACCACTCACTGTTTGTTGTGCGAGCCGAGCAGCCTCTCCTAACCCGTACAGCTTTCCTCTGACTAGGAAGACACCGGCGGACCAGATGCCACAGTCCTCGTGGATCCAGCACTCATCGAGATTAAGAGGCACCTTTGGGAGGGAGTGGTTGTCGCTCTCCGACAAACTTTTCCCGGCAGAGCATTTGTCGTCTGAATGGCTATTGCAGAGTTCGTGTTGATCCTCTTTGAGCGTCGCCCTGTCCTCGTCGTCCTGCTGGTGGTCCAGAGTCAGACCGGCGGCGGGACGGTACGGGCCGTGCAGATCGCCGAGGCCCACGGCGTTGGCGGTTTGACCACACAGGCAGCACAGCAGCTCCGCGAGGCCCCCGCTGTCCGGGCTGAGCCGACCCAGATGGAAACAGGACGTGGTGGGGACGAACCCGGACGGCGACCTGCAGGCGGTCTGCATCAGTCCTCTTCTGCTGTTGCTCCTCATCGTCGCCTCCTCTTCCTGGTAGTTGACGACGGTGCACATCCTCCGCTCCATGTGAACAAACGGGCAGAAAAGGTCCGACTTCTTTTCCTTTTTCTCCTCTTTGATCTTTGCATATTTGAACTTGATTTCAGGTTCTATGAAAGGAAACAACGACGAAGGTCCGCTTTGCTTCACGCCACATCTTTTCCTCTTACGTTTAGTGACTGTCTTTTTCTTTGCTGCCACCTTTCTGCTGTCTGAAACCGTTTGTTGCTGCTGTTGCTGTTGCTGTTGTTGCTGTTGCTGTTGTTGTTGCTGTTGTTGCTGTTGTTGCTGCCGTGTGGTGACTCTGCAGTTGTGTTCCTCTTTGCTCCTCAGTTTTTTTGTTGTTCCAACAGCGGGGGCCTTTTTCCGTTTGTAATTGATGCGTTTTGTGTACGACGCTTTGCGCTGAGGCTGCTCCTCCCTCGGCGGTGACTTCGGGGGAGACTTCCTGCATCTCTCTGTGTTCGAGTCGTCTGAATTACTGCTCAGTCTTTGCGACAGTTTTGGCTGTGCGACCGACTCTGCGTCTGAACTGGACAGCCTCCCTAGGTACTCTAGCATGTCGTCAGAATCGCAACTTTCGTTATAAATCCCCACGGCGTCATATTTAACTTGTCTCCTCAAGTTGTGCCGGGATATTCCACAGGTGAAACGGGGCTTTTCACACATAGATTTCCGGATTCGGCTGCTATGCCTCACCCCTCTACGTGGAGTTTTCTCATTTTTATTCTGTGAAGGACTTTCCCTCCTTTTCTTCTTTTTCTCTGTGACTGAAACTTCGATAACGTCACTGTCGTCACTTGAAATATCTACCGGCGACTCAGCCGGGTTGCCGTAAACAGAGCTTAGGTCAGACAGGAGGACTATGGGTCGGGTATGGTGCACAGGAATGTCCACTGAGCTGTCTGAGGAGTCGTCTGAGTACGAGCTGTCGGGACTGGGTGAGCTCATGGGCTGAGGTAGGTGATAACACCCTCTCCCCTCATCCAGTGAGGACACGGCGGGGGACAGGGGCTCCACGATGTGCCTTACGCCCTCCTGGATGAACGGACTGCATAAGAGAGGCTCCTTAGCTGAGGAAACCAGGAAAATGACATCCGAGTCGCTGTCGCTCTCCTCGCCGCCGCTGCTTTCAGGACCGGGACCGCCGCTTTGGTCGGGCCCGTAGAAACCCGGATGCCACAGGTTGCCATGAACCCCCGCGTCACGGTACAGATCTAGTCCTGGAGCTAGTGTTGAGTTCATGTACGCATCCGGACCCTGATCCATGTCCCTGCAGTGGACAGACGCCCCCGCCTCGGGATGCGTGGGCAGCGAGCTGTAGGAGGTGGCGGCTCTGGATCTGCTGCGCTCCGTGCTGCAGCTCGGCGGCCGTCGGTGGTACCACTCGGGCTTCTTCACCAGGTCCATGGCTTCGGCGTGGCCTCGGGTGATGGGTTTCACTGAGTAGCCTTTTGACAGGTCCATGGCCATAAGAGATGGATCCTGAGAGGACACTTCCATCACTGCAAAAACACACGAGATTGACCATGGATCAACTTTCACATCAGTTTCATTAGTTTTTCTTTGTATTTAAGCTTTGAGTTTGGTTTCTGATTTGCATTCGTAGTGTGAATTTTGTTTTTACTTAGAAGAATTGACTAGTTCTGGTCTGAGTTACAAAACCCTGTTGTGCAAAGTTATTTAACACTCGTGTATAAACTGCTCAACCTACATTTGTGTTTTGTTTTTATTCCTTATTTCATTAGAAAAATATTTTTCCTATTAGTTTTAGTTTTTGTCTTTCATTTCTGATAATGATCCTGATAGAAGTCACTTCAGATCCAGACATTATGTATCACAATTCAACAGGTTTTTCTTTTTTTTAAATTCTCCTATGAGTTTGTTATTTGTCATGTTGTATATATATATATTAGTATCTAAACAATGTTTTAGCTCATTACTTTGACTCAGATGTTCAGTTCAACAACTATTCAGTTAAAGTCAAAAAGTCATGGTTCACTGGGCTGAATTTTCCTCAGACTGGTGGTGATACCAGGCTTATTTTTCCCCATCATTGTTATATTGCTCTTTAAAAGTTCACTACTTATTGACCTCTATTATATACACACAATCTAGTTTATATATTTACATACAGAAACAGAACTTGCACTAAATAAAGAAAACACAACACATATGCTACCTGAATTTGCAATTATAATGTTAGTCTATGAAAAGGTATGAACTATATAATATAAATAATATTGATTACAGCGGTTCCTTACAGGTACAGATGTATTGACCACCATAAGTACTGAAGCAAAGAAACACTGGAAACACCAGGAACGCTTTAGTTACAGGGTGTGTATGACACAAATGTTTTGAACTGTTGTTGATATTAATATAACATCACTCAATAAAGTCCGAGAGAAGGATTTTAGCTGAATCTGAAATGCCCATCTATTTGTATTTATATCAAACAATCTTAATGTGATGTGTACTTATTCATCTGTGAAATATAAAAATATATATAGATATATTTATTATGGCCCTGGTTCTTCTAAAATGTAAAACAAATTGTTGAGAAATACTGATGGTACAAATATTATTCTGTACTGTTTTGGGGATCCACTGATACTGATCCTTAAGTTTTCTGTTTACTTTCAGTTTCAGTTTCAAAGAAATATTCAGAAAATAAGAGCTGTTTAATGCTTTTCTAGCTTAGTAAGAGCAAAAACTTCATCATAGAAATAAAAAAAGCCTTAAATATAACAACAGATAAACATGTGCTGATGTCAGACATTTAGTATCATCTATAAATCCTCCTTTTTAATTTTTTTTTTTTTTTACATTTCAGAAGAACCTTTACATGTAAACAGAAAATAACATGAGGATCAATATGAGTGGATCCCTAACATAATACTGAAACTAGCACTGTAAATCCAATTTGTTTTATATTTTAGAAGAACCAGGACCTTATATTTTTGTTTTTTATTTGCCAGATGAACAAGTGCACATCACATTAAGGTGGCTTAGTATAAAAACAAACTGATGGGCATAATATATGGAGCTCAAATCCTTCTCTAAAAAGGACCTTATAGAGTGATGTTCTGTTAATATCAATAAATGACACTTAATGACAACACTCCTAACATTTATTAACGCTCTTGTCTTAAATGTTGTATTTATAATGAGCCTTGTGAGTTGAGTGGTTTTAGCCCGAGTTCCACCGTGTTTACAGGTACTGACACCTGCCCGTCCACGCTGACCCCGGGACGTGTTTATGGGTTTTATTTAAGTGTTAAATGGTTCTGTAAAAGTCCAGACTGCTTGTATTCTTACCCCTAAGGTGTCAGCGGTTCTGATGGCCGACCCAGGTCCTGGAGGTGCGGGCTGAAGGCTGTCCCTGTCCCCGGATGGGCTCGGTAGCTGGGTTAGCTAACACACCTCTCCAGGCCCCGCATCGGGTCTGGATGTAAACAAAAGCGGCGGTTCATGCTAGCTTTAGCATAACGTTAGCCAGCTAACACGACCCGAAAGGCGACGAAACGAGCCGCGGTGACGGCCGGGAAACATTTCACTCCGGTGTGGGTAGAAGGGAATCAGCAGCCCCAGATTCTCCTGGTATTTAAAGTTGTCATCATGGACACCTTCTTCTACCAGAGTCAAGTAAAACCCGACAGGACGAACCGGGGAAACATGGCGCCTTTCACAATAAAAGCCCCGAATTTACACCACTCCTGCCGCTGGAAAAAAAATAAAAATAAATTATATATATATATATATAACTGCACTGATTTTGCGGTTTTAGATTTAATGTTGCAAAACCAGCGTATATTGAATAAAATCATCAACAAAATGAAGAAATATCAAAATACAAGATACAAGACAAAAGTGTTTGTTTTTTCAGTATAGCAATGTGTTTATGTATCAGTTTAACCTCCTGAGACCCAACAAAGAAATTTGTCTTCTGTGGAGGACAAGTCTAAAAAAGAAAAGCAGTCCACTGCAAAGGGTGTTCCAGAAAATTAATAAATAAATAAGTACATAAATAAAAATGTATCTAAAAAAAACTGTAGCATCGTGCTGTTTCCAACCATGGCAGTTATTTAATGTAAAAAATCCAAAACTCCTGGGTCTCGGGAGGTTAAGTAAAGTAAAATGCTACAGTCATGTAAAAAGTTTTTAGGGATTCTGCATTTTTCCTGCCCATGTCTACATCCTTCTTCTTTGTGTCTTGTGTTTCACATACATTGCAATTGGTGCCCCAAACAACTTCAACATGGAGCACAACCACAATAGGCACCATTTTAGTTATAAATAACAAAAGGTACATTTACATAAACATGCAGTTTGTAATTTTATAATGTAAGTCTCTTTGACCTGTTTTATTTTGAAGTTTGAAATGTGTATTTTAAGAAGAAACTTGATCGTCTCCACTTTCTGTTGCACAAGGAGCTGGAATGTTTTTACTGGACATTAAACTATGTCAAATTAACAAGAATTAAGACTTTTTTTTATCTCTGCCTTATAGAATGCTGCTGATTTCACTTATTATCAGGACCAGGATGTGTCAAAAAGTAAATAACACTTCAAAAGAACAACAATATAACTGACTGAAGGAGACAAAACAAGTCCAGACCTGATCAGTTTCATTTAATAAAAAAAAAAATCTAAGCAGTGCACTTTATAAATTACATTTTGTGTTTGACAAAGGTGCCACATTCAGCCAGAAATGAATAAAAGTTTAATTTAAAATATTGAACTATTAAAATAAAAACACATTAGGCCCAAACAGCAGAAATGAAAATGGAAACACAAGATATATCTGATAAAAAATGTGATTACTGTACAGATTACATATTTACAGACACACTTAAATAAAAAAATCTTGTTAGAACACAGGAGAATCTTAAACACAAAACTATTAATAATAATACTAGTAATAAGAATAATTCAATGTTGTGTTTTTTTAAATTTTTTATTTTACATAAAGGATGGAAAAAGGCTACACACACAATATTCACATCTTTCTCCATTGAAATAAAACATAAAATCAAAAAGGACATGATGGGTTCTCTTTAAAAATGAACTCACAGTGAAACTAATGGAAGGCTGATATGTTAGAACTGACAGGACAGAGCATGAAGCGCTCGTCTAGAAGTTGGATGCGGTTGTCATGGTGACATCTGGCCAAGGGCCTGATGGGCCAGTCTCAGGTTCTCCCTCAGCTCGTCCAGGTCTCGCTCCGTTTTGGCTTTGACGATGCTTAGCTCAGTGAACGTGTCTTTGTACTTCTTTGTCGCGTTCCTTTTGTCCTATAATGTCAAACACATCATGTTTTTTTTTTTGGTTGTTTTGTTTTTTTCATGTCTGGCAGAAACATTCACACTGTTGTCAGTCGTGATCTTCACTGATAAATTACATTTTCAATGCCACCAGTCAGAAAAACTGGAAATAAGAACTAAAAACAATGCCCTACCTAGATTTATTGATATCCATTTCATGATCTGTTTCATAGTTACTGATTAATCACATTTATTTATTATTAATTGGGTGTTATTTCTGTTTAAATTTTTATAAACTCTTCTGCTGTTTGGTATTTGTCACATGTTGGCCATGAAAAACTGTTTCAAATTACAAATCATTGTCCAGTTTCATAATTTTCATCTTGTTGAATAAGATGAGATATACTTTATTGAACAATAACTCAGGTTGGCTTAAACAATATTAACCCATAAAGACCCAGTGCCACTTTTGTGGCAGTTCCTAAATTAATTTTCTCTCTTTAATCTTTCTTAGGTGATTGATCACCATTTATTATAATATTATCCTCTGTATTTTGTATTTTTCTCAGTGAAAATCATGTATTCAGTTCACTGATCATGTAGATGTTCATTAAAGCTCAGATTAAAGTTGAGGGTTATTATATCAAAAACAGATAAAACTGAAGAAAAAGTGACTTTTTCAGCAAAGATATCAATAACTGAACATAAACCCAGTGTGTCCATCCACTGTCATTGATCCAAGTTCTTGGGTTTTACTGGTGAATCAATGTTGTAGAAGATGACGGTGTTTCCACGGTAACTACAGAGCCTCTGAACATCCAAAAAGGTCATATCTGATGACCATGAAAAGACGAAAAACTGCATTTTACACCATTTACATGTATTGATAGGATTAGTGGATCAACAGGTATTAAACAATTTAGATCAGTAGATGGTTTTCTTCAGTGGTGGATGTTTGGGTCTTTATGGGTTAAATCAAAATAAATAAAACCAGAATCAAAATCACAATACTTCCTTTAATGAACCCTGGGGGAACTTGAGTTTGTTACAGTTGTTTCAGCCAAGATCAAAAACATAAGATATCTGCATGCAAAGAATTCCAATAAAGTAGAATAAAGATTAAAAAAAATATATGACTAAAATATACATATAAACTGAATATTAGTGCAAATTAAAATGAGAGTCTTACTCTTTGTGCCGACTGCAGTTCGTCCTTCAGAGACGTGACCTCCTGTTTCAGACACTGGACCTCAGACTCCTTCACCCTCAGCGTGATCTGAAACAACAGCATTAACATCAGCCTTATTTTGCTGAGTATAAGTGGTAGCATATGTTGCTTTTTATCTCTATTGCAGTCTTGGTGATAAAGTCTGAACTTTCATCACATTGTCCACTTCTACAGCCTGCACTGACCACAGACAGAATGTTCAGTCTTTACTCTTTATCTGTATCATCTTTTCCTTATGAATTCTCCTTTCCATCTTTCCTTGACTTCATGACATTTTCCATTGAGAACACAATGAGATAGGAAGGTTATTTTGGACTATTTTAATACAGCTGTGGTTATTATTTTAGGAAAAGACCTGCTGTAGTTACAAGAACCACCAATGAACACTAGAGGAAGCCAAACACACATCACAGACCGACGGAAATTTAACTCACAAACATTTTCACAAAGTTAGAAAACTGTCACTGTGTTTTCTTTTAAAGGCAGATTGACATACGGTTCTAAGAGAAGTTATATATTCAAAATGACAACATCTACTGAACATCAGTAGATGTTCAGCTGCTTCTTTTGGGTTTCTGAACAGGTTTTGCAGGAATGGATCCAGTCTCACCTCCAGCTCGTACACATCCATCCCCTGACTCAGCGGCAACTCGTCCTGTTTGGCCAAAGAGCACAGTCGAGTGATTTCTGCAGCGAGGTGACCGCTTAACTCCTGGAGGATACAAAACACCACAAAGAGTTAACAGTATTATATTAACACTGTGAACCAGGGGCATCAAACATAAGGCCCGTGGGCCAAAACTGGCCTGCCAAAGGGTCCAATCTGGCCCTTCAGTTTAAAAACTTACACTGAAGATATTAAGTCAAGGGTGTGGCACTCATTCAGGGGTCACATACAGACCAATATGGGGTAAAATAACAGTAGAATAACCAAGAAATAATGACAACTCCAAAGTTTTTTTTCTTGGTTTAATGTGAAAAACACATACATTTAGAAACTATCCTTAACAATAAAATATGAATAACATAAATGAAAGTTAACAACCTGAAACATCTTTTTTAAACATCAATTTTAACAGTATCATGCCTCAACTAATTATTTATACTGTACATGTGCATTACACACGATGTTACGCAAACATTTGGCAACAGGCATAACATTGTTAAAATTTTGGAGTTTGGAACAAAAATAAGAACAATTTATGCAATATTATGTCTCAGCTTATTATTAACACAACTTAGAGATCACAGTGGATCTACAAATATACAAAACATTTAGTAACAGGCAGAATATTGTTAAAATTGCACTTACTTTAATTTAGACATTTCAGGTTGTTCATATTTGGTTCAGGTTAATCACATTTTATTGTTAAAGATTAGTTTGTAAATGTAAATATTTTCATAGTGAAATGCTATTTTTTTCCACATTAAACCAAATTTGTAGTTGTCATTATTTATAGGTTATTATCCTATTATTTTACTTCTGGTCACATTGGCCCCTGAACTAAAACAGGTTCGACATCCTTGACTGTTAATATCTTCAGTGTAATATTTTGCACTTCGCAAATTCATCCGGCGGCCGGATCGGAACCTTTGGCGGGCCGGTTTTGGCCCGTGGGCCATGTATTTGAAACCCACGAACAGGTGGGTCTCACCTGGTTCCTGGTCCTCAGGTCCTGGTTTTCCTGCTGACACTGACATAAGGCCTTCCGCTCTGCGTCCAGAGCCTGGACCAGGTGTCCGTTCTCCAGACACTTCAGGGAGTACTGCTGCGACACCACCTGGAGCTCCCGCTGGTAGGAGACCAGCTCCTCCCTGCTCAGACAAACACAGTCAGATTGTCTGGATGCATGGACGCCTACACTGTCAGTGTGTTTGTGTGCAGTCGTCATACCTGTGTTGTCGGTGGAGGTCTTTCAGGTGAGTATCTCCTGTGCTGTCCTCTGACTGACATCTCCTCTGCACCTCCCTCTCCAGCTCCAGGCGGTGAGCGTTCTTGATGGCTTTGATCGCTGATGGACGAGGATACAGGTTTTCATCACAGTCCTCAACAAAAACATCCTCTGTCTAACTCATTTTAGTTCAGGGGCCACATACGGCACGATATGATGTCTACAACATACATACAATATGATCTGAGTCAAATAATGACATAATAACTTCCAAACTTTGTTCTATTTTTTAGAGTTTTAAAAAAAATTACTTAGTGAAAATCTTTCCATCTATGAACAAACATGAACCACCTGGAATTTCTTAAGAAACATAAACACAATTATAACAATGTTATTCCTCAGTTTATCATTTACACATGAGCATTACTTACAGACTGCAGTGGATCAAAGACATAAAACATTTCATAACAGACATAACGCTGTTAAAATTGCAATTACTTTTCCAAAGACATCTCATGTTGTTCAGATTATTCTAATAGTATTTAACTGGTCTGACACGCTTGAGACCATTTGGTCTGTATGTGGCCCCTGGACTACAATGAATTTGAAACCGTTGATTGTTAATATCTTCAGTGTAATTTTTACCCTTTAAAACTTTTACCCTTTACCATTATTAATATTATTATAGACATTATTCCAGGTAAATGTGCACTGAACAACAAGGCTTTGAATCTGGGCCCAGTGGTTTGTGTGGGCCCACAGCGCTGGAAAAAACAGTAAAAACAAAAACCACAATAAAAACAGTGTAAAAAAGCCCAAACCGTCTATTTTTATAGTGAGTCGGTCTCACTTACTGCTCTGTGTTTTACCCCCCATTCCACAGGCAGTGGGGGGTGAACTGAGCATGCTCAGATGTCTACGGAAAGAACAAGGTCTATTCTATCAGCACGTTTTGAAATTTTTCATTATTGAGAAAATGGTTTAATTTTTATGAACATTTAAATTAAATCATACATTCAGAACGATCACCACAGACACGTCAGGGATTAAAGGGTTAAACACACCATAAAACACTCTGCCTTAAATAAGAATTTATCTGTGTTTTTATATTTTGCTCATTTCAAACTGAATCCTTTGAATTTCCAACGTCTGCTGTTGTTATTTAACTTACAGTGAGTCCGTTTCCAGTGTTTGTGTAGTGATGACATCAGGTTCAAGTCACACTAGAGCACAAGAGGCTGTGGAATATTTGTGAAGTGTGATGTACTGACAGTGTCAAAGCCTTCACAAATGTCTGCACAATGGAACTCAAACATCACCATGAATGAACAGGAGGAAGAACTGGTTTTGGAGCGAAGGACAACTTGACATGTACAAACATCCTGTCAAGAATGAAGTAAATGAGACACAAAGCTGATCACACCTCTACCCTGTATGGTTTGTAGAATTTGCATTAGTTTATATTGTTAAATCGTACAAATACTGTATATAATAAAAAACCCAGGTTACTGAAATGATTATTTTCAGTCTTCATATGCTTACAGAGGTGGAGGAGATACTCAGATTATTTACTTAAATAAACGTAGAAATACTGCAGCGTAAAATACTGTACATTATATTTAATATTACTCGAGTACAAAAGTATTATCCACTTAAAGTACTTCAGGTAGCTCATTCTGATGTTTTAAGATTCCTGACTGATACTGATACAAATATACATTTTTGCTTCTTTATAGTAAATAATAAATTCCTATTTTAAAGTCTTTCCATCCTTCAACAATTGGTGTATTCCAACTGATTTCATGTTCTATGATGCTATTCATCAGTGTGGAGCCCGTCTAAAATACTTTGTTTGCCAAAAATGAACCTCCTTTGGGGGATAAAAAAAGATTATCTGTATCTGTTTATGTACTACTGAGCAGATTAGTACTGAAGTTCTGCATCATATCATGTAAGTAAATAAAATCAGCTACATCAGCTGATAGTTTACATTATAGCTCTGTTAGCTTAGCTCTGTTTTTGGACAGAAAACAGCCACAGGAAAACCACAAATCACCTCTGCTTTCTGTACTTTTGTGTTGTCAATACGTGAACTAAAGATCTGTTTGGAATCCCACAAACAAGGTCAGAACTGTCACAGTTTAGTCCAAACTGTGGATCAACAAACGGCAACTTAGCAAAGATAATAACATCCCGTAATAACGTTATACCTTCATAAGCATCAGAATCAAACTCACACATGTCGAAGAAACCCTGCCATTTCAGCATCAAACTCCATTCTTTTGCTTTACAGTCGTCTCCATTGGAAACAACAACAACGATTCTATTTTTATCATTTCTTTTCTTTGACTCAAAGTTGTTTCTTAATGGTTCTCATCCCATCTGGTCACTTTCTGATGCTTTGGTCAAAGGTCCCGTGGTGTTAGTTTTCCTCACAATGGGAGACTGGTAGAGTGACTCACTACTCCCTCTAGTGGTCACATAAATCCTCCAGCCCGTCACTGTAAATACATTCAGTTCATATTGTATCTCTACAAACCAATACATTGGCATCTTTGGCAGAACTTCAGAGCTCTATATTCTAAACACTCTAATGATAATTTTAGGACATTTTTAAACATTTGAAAGTAGAAATACTACATATTGACCCTTTGAGTACATGAGTAAAGGTACTTTGTTATTTTTCACTGCTGTAACATTAAAACTGATGACACTATTACAGTCTCCAAACAGCACTGACGTCAGCGAATCTTCTCCAACAGCTTTAAAGGTGGAGGATACAGATTTACCTCTGCGGGACTGAACAGAAGTGGTTGTAAAAGTCGGGTTCAGATGCAGATTGAACCGGTCTCTCCTCACCTGTTGCCGTGGCGGCGCTCTCCTCCTCCAGCAGCCGGTCTCTCTCCACCAGGAGGCGCTCTACTTCCTGTCGGTGTCGTCGCTGCAGCTCCTCCACCATTTTCACATGAGACTCTTCCATGGAGTTAAAGCCACGTTCACATGTGGCCTGAAGGACCAATGCGTTTACAGGTTAAATACAGGCTTTTATTCAAGCACTTATAGTAATGCACTTTTTTTAATAAAATCAGGATTTAACAAAATGCCCAAAAGCTGAAAACAGGTGTGTGAATCAGAGCTGTGGTTTTTTTCTTCTTTTGTCGTTAATCATGTGATGTTTTATCTGATGTCTCTGTTTTTTAAACCTGGATCTAAATAGTTTGATTATGTTCATTTTGTCTTCTTTTTACTAGTTGATAGCGTTTCTTTTTTATCAGACAAATTTTTTGGTTGTGAAGGTGTTTTTACCTGTGCGCTGACAGTTTCGGCTGTCACTTCAGCCTTCCTCAGAGCTGTCAAACTCTTCCTGGTGTGACGTCTAAAAACAGCTGATCGGATGACACC
>JAPQRQ010000027.1:25994498-26007583 GCA_037367365.1 Apogon talboti
GGCCTGAGGTTTGAGGGATCACAGATGGGGGGGGGGGGGGGGGTGCATTAAAGGACTCACTAAGCCCAAATCATCTGCTGTGGTTCTGCTCTCGACATCTGGCCTAAAGCTGCAGCTCACTGTAAATGCACACAACACCAGGATTACTGTTCGCCGCCACCTTCCCACTGTCCCCGGGTTCGCTTTCTCACCAGTTCGTCCAACGCGAAGCTCAGGCTGCCGTGCTCGTACAGGATGAAGAACCGCCGCTGCCATTTCTGCCGTTAAAACACAGGAATACCATCAGATCTAAGCGTCAGACTGTGAGTGTGAATCTGAGACCTGGGCCGTCCAGCCTCACCCTTGACCTCTGCATGGGGTTGTCGAAGTCCGTCCCCTCAGGGGCCAAACAGAGCCAGCCCCCGTAGACCGGTTTGGCCTGAGGAAGAGGAGGAGAGTGGACGGTTAGAGGGCGGATGTACAGGTCTGTTTGGACTCAACAAACACACACTGTACATAAAAGCAGAGATGTGACATGTTCACGAACACAGACATCAAAACACATACACAGGCTGCAGATTTCAGACCTAAGCCTGACAGACACACACTAATAATGCAACAGAGCATGCCCAAAAGCATGAAAACACAGATTATTTCACCATATACTGATTTCTGAATATAAAATATGAATTCTGTGCAGCCGTCTGTTGGGTTTGTGAAAGACTTATGTGCCCTGAAGGTCCTTCTGCAGCAAAATATTAAGTATTTCATTAAATAGGATGTAATTTAAAATAGTTTTGGATCATTTTTATCATGATATATGTGACTAAGTGTTAGAAATGCATCCAAAATGTCAAAAAAAGGTCTTGATTTTACATTAATCTGTTTCTGCAAATAAACATCAAAACACATATTGTCGCTGCACATTTCAGACCTATACCTGATTGAAAACCTCTGGAAAGTGATGAAGCATGAAAATACATGTTATTTCAACATAGATTGACTTCTGAATGTAAAATATGAATTCTATGCAAGTATCTGTTGGGTTTGTGGAAGACTGGGGGGTTCTACTGCAAGAAAATATTCTGTGTTTCATCAAAAATACAGAGTTTAGAATAGTTTTGGACTGTTTTTGTAATAATGTATGTGAATAAGAATTTAGAAATGCATCAAATACATTCAAACAGGTCTTGACCGTCTTGATTGTACATTAATCTGTTGTCATTTTCTGCCAAAAAATAAATAAAAAATGCTACAACTTGAAGGTATTTTATTTGGAAACTGAAAAAAGCGTCGTAAAGAAAACGACGCAACAAGACAGAACATGTTTCCTTCTGTGGTTTCCATCTCACTAATATTAGTCTACAATTTCACAACATGTTAGAAATGAGATGCAATGCACTGGATTTGTAGTAAAAACAGACTTTTCAGTGCCGTGTCTGCAGGTTGAGCAACACGGCTGAAATTACAGGGCACAAAGAAACAGGGGACAGACAGTAATAACATATCTGAACAATGTGAGGCATGTAGGAAGAGGCTGCCATCCTTACATCATCCGTGACATGACGGAACTGCAGCAACCACCACAACCTCCGCTCATGTGCATCTACTCACACATATTAATGCAATAAACATCTGGTTCGTAAAGATCCATGAGTAAACGGACAGAGTAAAAGGTAAATGTACTCTCTAGTATCTATCTAATCATTAAAACAAGACACTTTCTGATTCAACATGAGGCTGAGTGAGAAAAATACCATTAATTCAACATAAATCTTCTTGTCTTCAGTGCTGTAATACAAAAATAAAACACATATTACTTTTATGTTCCAAAAATGTTCAGGATTTGTCATATTCTGACCATGAAAAGAGCTTAAAACCACAAATAACCAACTTTTATATTGACAAATTTACCATGTTTCACTCTTTTCTGCTATCACAAATACCCCCAAGTAGGAAATTAGGATATAAATTAGTTTCTGTGCAGGATTTTAGGGTTTTCCCCCTGTTTTCTTTGTTTTAGGACCATGAAACTTATTCAGAGAAGTTTGTGAATGGATTTCAATTAATAAGATTTTCAAACTCCTTTAACTGATTAATATTCATATTCTGATTCACACATTTATTTAACATGTTATACAATTAACCCTTTACATATTTAGTTCTTATTTGTTGGCTAAAATATATTTTATCTGTTACATAACTTTACTTAATGTGTTGCTTTTTACTCAGCAGCTTTTATTTAATCCATAAAAGGTTGATAAAAGAGCAAACAAGTAAAGTCTGGGTTTTAACCAAGAAGAAAACAGTTTAAGAAATTAGTTAGAAAAACGTGTTTTCAGATAAAACCATAAAACCGCAGCTGTGTCTGGTTTTAAATGAATAAAAGTGGTTTCTTACCTGCTCCATGTCCTGGTCGTTGAGCAGATGCAGCTCCCGGGACTTGAAACAGTTCTGACATTTACTTTTATTGAAAATATTCGCTTGGAATTTGCTGCAGGGGCTCGTGGCCTTTTCCCCGGACATGTTGGAGGCTCCTCCGCGGTCAATCCGCCGCACACAGTCCGCTTCGCCGCTCGGTTCCTCCGCACCAACCGGAGCCGCTTCGCCCTCCGCAAACAGCTGTCAAACACGGATGATCTGGGCCGTGTTGACGCTGGTAGTCATGGCAAAACTCAATGACAGTGAATGCAGCGAAACTTCCGGCGCACACTTTCAAAATAAACGCAATCTGTAGTTCAGTGAGTCTACGACTAAACAACGTGAAAACACATGTAAAAATGCACGAAAAGCACAAATAAAAGTACCAACACTCAACAAAAAGTAAAAGTACAAATGCATGCTGTGAAAACACCCAGGCACCAGTAAAAATACGAATAAAAGTTCTTATAATTACAGGTCAAAGTACTAATACACGCTATAAAAACACTCAACTACGTGTAAAAGTATGAATACATCGTGTGAAAATACTCAATTACTTTGTCAGTTTAAAGTTACAACAAGAATATTTATTATAATATTGGTTTGTTGTCAAAATACTATATACAGTATTTAAAATAGATATGTTTATATTGTCCTCTGGTGGCCACAGTGCATAACTACATGTATCGCGTTTGTATTTTATTGTTAAAGTATACACCAGAAGCAGATGTATATATGTTTTTTCTAACTTGACGGAATTAAACGATGTTGTAGCTACTCATTACAGCCGCTAGAGGGCTCAGTATGACCTTAAATCACAGTTTGTTGTTAAACTTTGCTGTTTAACGCAGACGTTTTTCTTTTAAAGAAAACTTAGCCGATGTTGCTGACACATGTAGCAGGACATGGACACAGTTTCACTATACCTGCGACTTTTTAAAATTAGATTCTTAGTCAAATGCAGTAATAAAACAGGCTAATGTAGCTTATGTTAACATACCGCTAGATAACATTAAATGTACAGATTTCCAAATAATGTTTCATTCACTTGGTTTATATGAACAATTTTCTTTTATTCAAGTCAGGGTTAATTTTTACAGAACCCGCAACTTTAACTGTGTGACTATATTGTTACATTTATATTCTGCCCTCTTGTGGCCAAAGCGAGGACATACCATATGAATACCGTTCGAGTAACGTCAATAGTATAGATACTTCCGGTTACTTCCTCCAAAATAAAAGTTATTTGTAGAGAAACTTAATTCTACAAACCTTGTATCTGATCTGAGGAATCCTATTATATTTCAGGCAGATCAAAGATAAATATTTACTGTAACTTTAAACATGAGGATTTTAATATATAATAATCAGTCACATGGACCAAACCAGGATTTTTACTGGGAAAAAAAAAAAAACAAAAAAAAAAAAAGAAAACTTTGACTAATGACTATGAAAGATTTTTCAAGGTTACAGTATTTTTTGGTAATTTTACTGTTAAGACAAAAAAGATAAACTAATTAACTTGTAAATAAATATATGTATTTCACTGTTACTCTGTATAAATATGTAATAAAAGTCAAAGAAGTCACAGCAGACGACAGTGGATGCAAGCTTTTATTCAAGGCGATGGCAGTGGCAGGGATCGTACAAACCAAACAGAACATGTTCTAAACTTTTGGCCGTCCAAAAATGTAGAAAATACAGCAGATGTTGGTTTATTAAACTATGATACATTTCACCAGGTCTGGACTGTGGATTCTGAATCTATGCCTGCACTTTTTAAGCAACAATGGTTTATGCAAAAGAAATGAATGCTTTTTATTAATACAGTTTTAAAACAGCACATAAATAATAAAGCTTTAAAAAACTCTTCAGTTTGCCGTTACCTACAAAACGGAAAGGTGCCTTTTTTCACTCGTGTGCATATCTTTAACATCTTTAAGTTTATATCTCATTGACTTTTGCTTTTTCATCCCAGTGTTTGATGCGCTTCTTTCTCCATATTCATATTTCAGTTGTTTTTAGTTCAAGCAGCGTCCAGTTTAAGTCTCATCTTTTTATTTACAAACTTTTTTGAGGCTTTTCTGACAAAATATTCAGTTTCACTTTGACAAAAATGTTCATTTGATGGAAGCAGCACAGTTCTGTGTCGAAGCATCGAATAATATTCATATATTAGTGACCGATGGAGAAAAAAGGTTGCTTTGGGAAAAGAAATAAATAAATGCATAAATAAAAACAGTTTTTTTTCCTCATAACCACATGATAAATGTTTGGATTAGGGACGGGAACTGAGAACAGCATCTACAGTTTCAGATCCGATCAATCGAATCCTTTTATCGACGAAGGGTTAATATTAGTCATTTAAACCAGAATATACTGACTTTAAGAAGAATAAAATAATAATAATCTATAAATAAAAATCACACCCTGGAGATTTAGTCAAACTAGTTTGATGTTCAGTTGAGTTTTAATGTTCAGAATGACTCTAGATGTTCGTTACTTTGATTTATAGTAAACTTAAGTTGATTTCAAACATGTTTAGTGCATTTTCAGAGGACGTCCAGGTTAAACAGCTACGATTTTATAAAGATGTGGCTTTTACTTGTTCTATTTGATTTAAATTAATGATAAATATTCAGATAAACACATAAAAATCATAAATGTGTGATTTTCAGATTAACTTTACCTCTGTTTTACAGAGTTCTACAGATTCAGTGATGGAGGTCAAAGTCCAGGAGACACGACTAGTTCAGGGACAGTGGGACAGAATCAGACCGAGACGCTGAAAGGGTTAAAGTCCATTAGAATTTGAACTGAACTGATCCAAACCAGACCATGTTTTCTGTTCTGAACGGAGCCATAAAACGGATCCAGTTCTGGGTTTAATTGAGGGACTGAAGATTAGGGACTGGGATTAGAGGACCTTAATATCATGGCATTTGTAAATTATTATCACAAATCGATCCCAAAACAGTCGATTCAATATCAGCATCAAAGTGTGAAAACTCAAGATGGTTTTAACATATGAGCATCCATGTGTTTCACTGGAATTAAACTTTAATTTGTGTAAAAAATACAGTTATATCAGAAATGCTTCCTGTTCCTCATGCACTTTAATTTATTAGTGGGCGACTGTTTGGCTTTTTCACTTCTTTGTTAATTCCGTTTTGGGTCTGACATGTTTTTCTTAGGTTTATTAATTGTTTGTTCATCTGTTCCTTCAGTTGGATGTTAATTATTCACATGTAAATAGTCTCTTTATTTATTTATTCCAGCCTGAAGCGTGTACTTTTAATGTGTCTCTAATATCGTACTCATTGTTCTAAAACAGATTCTCCCCATTTCCTCTTCATGTGTCAGTCACTGATCATGTATTTTTTTTGTCCTAATCACATAAAATGGTTTATTTATTCTGTTCTTTGTCAATAGTGAAACTGTTTTATGTACAGGGCTCGTACATGTTTTTCAAGGTCAAATTCAAGCACTTTAAAGGGTCATTTTCAGAATTTTCCAGCACAGCAACTTATCGCTGGAGTAAAACACATAAACAGAAATACATGTACTCTGGATTATTATTTTCACTTTTTATCACAATGATATACGTTGTATTATGCTATAAACATCGAAAATTATGTTTCATAATAGCAAAAAGTTTAGATATTAAAGGAGAACACAAAGATTTATCCAAAAAATGAAAAAGGGGAACCACTTGGTGTTCTTCAAACACACTCGGAACAAAGATTAAGATAAAAATGTACCTGGAGTCGACCTGAGAACACCCGCTAATTTACTTTTTTGACATAAAGTTTTATTTTTCTAAATGTATCACCTCTGTCTGTAAGTCGCTTTGGCTTGAAATCTAACCTGGCAGAGTTAATATTAAAAATAAATAAATAAAATCACATCACAGAGTTAGAATTGCAAGCACTTAAACTGAAACTCAAGCACTTTTCAGACCTTGAAAACAAGGATTTCAAGCACCCGTACGACCCCTGTATGTAAAACGGTTTCACCTCCAGAGAAGTTGCGTTTCTTTAATATACACACCTTCCCTAACTGACGGCAGATTAAACAGAATGGTGACGTCTCATTTCCCGTCCCTAATGATAACTGTTGGTTTAAGGACAGAACTAAATGTTTGTCTTCAGGGTTTGGATCTAAAGGTGTTTTGTTTTGTTTTTCTCCTCTAGGTCGACGTTGGGCAGTATTAGTTGAGGGAGGACACAAGTCACATTCATTCTACTGCGGATGTTTGGATGGGTTCTACTCTAGGTTGACAGTCGCTGTGGGAGTGTTAGGCCAAGCTCGGAGTTAAGATACTGGGTACTGAAGACGCTCACGCCGCAGTCCAGGACGGGGGTTACGGGTCAAACCCAGTCTGTTCCAGGTCTACGGTGGCCTGTGAGGACACATTCACAACATTCAGAGAAGTAAACAAACCCACAGACGGAAGGGGGCGTCTCAGAACTCGTGTCGGTGGTACATGTCGGGGTCGTAGTACTTGGTGACCACCACCCGGTTGGCGAACTTGCGGCCGGTGAGAGCCTGCATGGCTTTCTGACAGTCGGCGGCGGAGACGTATTCCACGAAGATCTGTGGGTTCAGAAGGAGAAGAGACGACAAAGGGACACTTGTTACTGGTTTGGACAGAATGTCACACAGAAAGAGAAGTGACAAAAAAATAGGACTAATATCTCTGTTTCCCAGCGCGTTCTATTAAGAATCAACAACCAGTTGAATGTGTGAGGTTTTCAGGTTCTGTCTATGATCCAGTCCTGTGGTGTGGATGCAGATCAACCTCCCAACAGGAGTGGGTGGTACTTTCACTGGAGGAGAACTCAATTAATTTAATCAAAGTCCATATATGACTTCTATCAGTGATCAATAGGAACTATACTGATATCTGTAACCATTTACATGTTATAAGCCATTAAAATATGGACCATTATAAGTAATTTTGTGAATATTTAATATTTTAAAAATCCAAAATCTAAATTTCATCAAACTGTGGTCAAACTTTGTATATTTTGTCCCAAGGAAGATACAGAACAAACTGGAAATGAATCTGACCAGTAGTTTCAGAGAAGGAGATTGTTGAAATCAAGACATTGGTGACCTTGAGTTTGACCCTTCAAGAGCAATCAAGGTCAAAGGTCATGGACCCAAATGAAAGTTCATATATGACTTCCAATCAGTGCTCTATAGTAACTATATAGATATCTCTAACCATTTACATGTTATAAACCATCAAAATATGGACCATTATAAGTAAAGGCAGCTCGTGATACAAGAGATAATTTTAAAAAAATTATTATTGTCATTTAATTTTTATTTAACCAGGAAAAAAGTTACTACCTAAGAACATGCATATAAAACACCATTAATTTAAAAGGTACTAAACATTTACAACAATGTTCCTTAAATACATCTGAAAGCGTTGACCTTTGACCTGGTGTAATAATTCTATACTGAGTCCCAGTATTCCTTATTTATCAGGAATAAATCAAATTGTCACAATCATTTCCTGTAAAGAGGTAAAAGGACTTCCTCTCTGTCACCGGTGTAGACGGGTCTCACCTTTCCACACCCGGGGACTTCCACGCCGTCGACCGGCCGTGGGATCTCGATGGAGCGGACGCTGCCGTACTTGCAGCACTCCTCGCGGATGTCCTCCAGGATCTCCTCGTAGTCCTCGTCGTCCACCAGCTCCTCGGGCATCACCATGTTGAGAAGGCAGAGCACCTCAGTGGGCATGCCCGAGTTCTGCAGCCTCTGCAGCCCCGGGACCTGCAGTGTCACCGGGGTCTCGATGATGGAGGTCTACAGGGGAACGGGGGTCAGGAGTCACCACATGGACAGTCGGTCTAATAATAGTCTAATCCTGCTGCTTCCTGTCCCCTCCCTCTGCCTGGGCCTGGACCTGGATCTGGATCTGTGGCATCTCCGGAATGAATGAACATGTTGGATGG
Source organism: Apogon talboti (assembly GCA_037367365.1). NCBI lineage: Eukaryota > Metazoa > Chordata > Actinopteri > Kurtiformes > Apogonidae > Apogon > Apogon talboti. The sequence goes on from JAPQRQ010000027.1 coordinate 26,002,871, forward strand.
ATTTTTTCTGTTGACCTTTAACTCCCACCATCTGTCTTAGTGACGGAGCAGCTCTGTCTCCAAAAATACACAATGAATTCACTCAGTTCTCATTGCTCTACCTTAGACCAGCAGAGACCGCCTCAGAGACCAGTGTTAGACCAGTATTAGACCTCTGGGACACAGTACTGTTGGGTTTAGTCTATAGGTTGCATTTACCTCATGGTTATACATCTTTATTCATGGCATAAATGTACTATTAAATGTTAAAAGGACTCACAGGATTGGCATTTTTCGCTCCCACACTAGCCCTTTGGACTATCAGCTTCTTGTCGCCCAGTTGCATCCCGTTGAGTCCAGCAACCGCCTGATGACGAAGAAACAAAGTAGAACAATGTGACAGACTAAACCACAACAAAACCCAGACAAATCAGACAACACACAGAAAAACACAGACAAAATCCAGATGAAACCACAAACAGATAAAACACAGATTAAACAATGACAAAACCCAGACTAAACTACAATAAACAGACAAAACACAGACTAAACCATGACAAAACCCAGACAAAACTATGATAAAGCACAAAACAAAACACAGACAACACACAGACTAAACCACAACAAAACAGAGACAAAATTCCAACAAAACCCAGACAAAACAAAGACAAACCCAGATAAAACACTGAAAAATTACAGACAAAATCCAGTCAAAACCTAGAGAAAACCAGATGAGGAACAGACAAAACCCAGACTAAACCACAACAAAACGCAGACAAAATGCTGATAAAACCCAGACTAAACCCACCCATCCATGTTACCTGATCAGTGGCGCTGATGTCCACGTATTCACAAAAGGCGTAACCTTTTGACAGTGATGTTGCACTGTCCTTCACTAGATTGAAAGCTTTGAGCGGCCCAAAGGAAGTCAAGAGCTCCTTCACCTGCAGGTGAGAGGAAGACGAGGAGAGATGAGGCTGAAGGTTCCCACTCTCAGATCTAATGAGTGAATTCTAAATGTCCATTTGATATTCAGACTCAGATCACAGTAAATCAACTCATATATAAGATTAGGAAAAAAAAGAACTGACTTTAACAATTAACAGAATTTTTATTGCTATAAGAAGAAAAAGAGAGACAGCAGTGCATTAACGTGCTCATGTGATTTGAGAATAGAATGGGTGGAGTTATCTTCTGTGCCGTGTTAGGATTATCATATTCAGACTTATCCGATCAGTAAATGGTGCAAATATAACAAAGACTTAAAAGAACTCCAAGTGTTTGCACCAGGACCAGAGAACAGTTTTACATTCTTACCTTTCTCCTTAAAATACTAACAAACCACTAATAAACCATCCCTTTATCTTAACCAGCAGCCCTTAACCCCAAAGCCCAGGGTCCTAAACGCGCTCCAAAAGCATGATGGGAGAAAGAAAGTAGCCGGTAAGGGAGCCTGCTGGCTAGGAGTGTATCCGTGTGAGGACCAGAATGTCTTACTTGCCTTGTGTTACATGTTGGCATGGCAGCAGTAGATCAGTACTACTGAACAAATTATGAGCGCAGACTTAACGATCTTACAGGCCCCTAGCTGGGGACAAAGTGGGGGAACAAAAATGAAAGAGCTGTGAGTATCAACGCAGTAGCAGCGACTGCAAGTATTAAGAAAAAGAAGTCAGTGAGTAATATACAATCACGTGCTCTGTAAACTGTTTAGAGGACATGAGACACAATGGACAGTTAGAATTAAATTCATTGCAGATGTAAAACTCCTGCCTACCTGCGAGGGAAAAACAAACAAAACACGGAAACGGTTCATTACATCCAACATTTACGCTCATTTTTTATTTTGTTGGTTCATATTCTCGAAGGAAAAGTCCACCTCGGGCCCTAATGTACATTTAATTTAAGGCGTTGTACAGTCTCCTGTTTCTGCTGGTTTTTAGCATCAAACGTCCAAATCAGTGTTTTATTTACACATACAGACACAGATATTTACAGATACAGTGAGTCTGCCCCTGAGGGTCAACAATGTTCATCTGTATCTATATCTGTATTTCAACCTGCTCTTTCAAACTGTTGGAGCCTCTGTGGGCAGCGTTTGTTCACATAGCATCATCAATAACTATCAGGACGAATGTCCAACCATTTGTTTTGAATTAATGTTAATTATTCAAACCCTGAAATACATTAAGAATATTATGGTCATCATATGTTCACGTTTCTTCTTACCGATGTAAATCAAGTAAAGATGCACTAACACTGATATTTATGGGATCAATAACCGACGCTGATACCAATGTTATGTTTGTTTTTGTTCTTATTTATCCCTTTAACACACAAACCTTCATTATTAACATAAAAATGGTTCCTATTTTGAAGTCTTTCGGTCCTTTATCACATCATCTTTGAATGAGCCCAGATTAAAAAGGTGCAAATTTATTAAAAATCCTTTAATAAAACATGACAAATAAACATCTGATGCTGCCATGTCCATCTGTGCATCCCTACAATCAATTATAAATTCTGCTGATAAGCGTAAATCAAACTGGTTTAACGTCCTACACCAAACCGGACCGGTAAAACCACAAACTGACCCAATTCTACTCTGGAACACAGTAGAAGGGAAGGGTATTATTCTGTTTCATTAACATTCTCTAATGGATGCAATCCTCACCCTACCTCATTGCAATGATCTCAACCCATGCACCTTGGTTTATTTTGAATTTGACCTTGTACATATCCTTTATTATCTGTATATATCCTTATATGTTGTATATATTTCTTTCATCTATAGCTTAGAGTTAGCTTTTTGTATATTTTAGTAGTATTTTTACATTTTAGTATTTTATCTTTATAGTTTTTGTATATTGTCAATATTTTTCATTATATATTTGCACTATATTTCTATACAGTCTTTTTTTGCACTTTAAGTGTTTGCTGCTAAACGAAAACAGAGCTGCTAAAACTGATTTTCATTGTTCCTGTAACAGTGACAATAAAGATCTATTCTATTAAATTCCATTCCATTCTTAAAAGTAAAAATTTAGAGACATATGGGTTCTAAATATTAAATGTTGGACACAGTGTCGTTAGTTCTATAGTTCAGAAACAGCTGAAACACTGCTGTATAAATCTGTACTGTTACTGGTACTTTCTGTTGACTACATTTATTCAGATCAGACGTGTCCATGTGGTGGACTTTTCCTTGGACAAAACTGACTATAATTCAAACAGAAACTCCATCTTAGTTTATGGGTGTTTTTGTAAACTCTGGACTTTTCTTACCTTTCTTAAATCAGCGTGTAACAAGTTTAACGTATGTCTTATATAATGAATATACAACTACACACTAGGTCCACTCTCTGATTAACTAATGATCTGCTGATATTTGAAACACATTTAACCCTGTTACTCATTTGTATGTGTGACTATACGAACACTGTCCTTTCACTAGGTTCTTTTGTTTTTCACGTCAGAAGTAAATTCAACACATTTCTCTGTGAGTAAATAGGAAAAAAAAAATATCGAATGCACCTGTCGGCTCAGATTTCGTCTAAATACCTGGTCATCGTTCAGATAGTTCGGCAGGCCTCCGATAAACAGTTTATGAGGAGAATCGGGAACCACAGTGGAGACAACGCCTGTAACATCAGAAACACACCCGTCACCTCCGTGTTCTGCGTGAACGGCTGCCGTGTGTCGTCACGACGCTCACCGACCTGGGACGTGGAAGGCGGGCTGCTCTGAGATACCGGGCAGCGGCCGGTAATCGTGAGGCCGCCGGATCTTCAGGGACTGACCCTGGAAAATGATGCCATCGAACGCCATGGCCTGCGTCGTCTCATCTACAGACCGGAACTAAAAGGAGGAAAACGTTTTAGGATTTGTGTAACTTGTGTTTGTTTCAAAGGTAGGTTCATGTTGGAATCAGTGTTTTAACCCTCGCAGACCCAAACAGCCACTGGAAACCAAAGCAATCCACCGACCTAAACTGTTTAATGCCTGTTGAACATATCAATAAATTTATATAATTGGTGTAAAATGCAGTTTGTCATCTTTTCATGGTCATCAGATATGACCCATTTGGACGTTCAGAGGCTCCAGGGTTACCATGGAAACACCGTCATCTTCTACAGCATTGAGTCACCAGTTAAACCCATGGAGTTGGATCAGTGACAGTGGATGGACACACTGGGTTTATGTTCAGTTAAACACTGACACTAGAATAAGTTCACTCAATCATACACTGTTTTTATATAGACTTGAGTTCATAGATATACATACTGTTAGTGTTGTTAATATTGTGTCTATTCATATTTTAAGACTATTTTTTAATTTATTCTACTTTGAGCTCTATTCTTATTTTACATTCTATTTTCTCACCTTATTTTCAGTTTTTGTAATTTAAATTTTTTAAATGTATTCTATTTTATAACTGTACATTACAGATAAATGACATCACAACAGTCAAACCTACTGTACCTCAAGAAATGCAAAGTTCTTGTCCTGGTTGATCTGCACAGCAAGGACGGGGTTACTCGGGGCTTGTGAAAGTCCTGCAAGTCGCATCTGGGCGTTAAAAAACTCCGCCATGGACTCCTGAAGAGAAAGACAAGCACTGAGAGTCACCTCATCATCCTCATCCTCACGATCATTGTCATCATCATCATCATCATCATCATCATCATCATCATCATCGGAGCAGAGGGAGTGGAGATTCCACCTCAGTGACTC
>JAPQRQ010000027.1:26031006-26057070 GCA_037367365.1 Apogon talboti
TTTTTTATTACTGCTGTTATTGTTATTTATATATAGATATTTTTATATATCTTTTTACTTTTATACTTTTTGTGGTTGTTGTTTCAGCTGGTTCTGGAATAAAGCACCAGGTGTTTGTCATTTTCAGACATGTTTGTTTCACTTTTCTACTATTTTTTCGCCTATTCAAAATAATCATTATTTAATTTTATCGAAAAAAATAACTGATCGATTAATCGATTACAAAAATAATTGACAGCTGCAGCTCTACCTCAGTGTAACAGAACGGATAAATGAAACCCACTACTGTCAACCTGTTTAATGAGTCAACAAGGCTGATCCTGGCTATTAGCTCTACTGAGTCCCAGCTCATCACATACTAACACTAGGCCAGAGCAGCACAATTCAACACACCAGTTACCATTTTAGTGTCATTTTTCAACGCACATGGTCATCTAGTATCTAGACAATGCCATGGGTATGGTTTGGATGGTTTATGCATAAAAACAACATGGTTAGGGTTGGAAAAAGGGCTAAAATAAGCGAGAAAAACAAAAACCGTAAAAATACACAGGATAAAACAGTCCACAAAGTCTGTCTACAAGCTGCGGTGTTCCATGTGAGGTCTTAGATTTACTTCTGCTTGGTACTGTGCATATTGATGAGCAGCAGAATAGGACGTATAAATTACGTCAGTATACCATACAAATATTCTTTGCTTTATTGTGCTGCAGGTTAAGTTCTGGAAATTACATCAATGAAATAAAGGTTAGTATGTGTAGTCAGATTTGAATTTGATCTCTGTTTCTTTGTGTTGATGATGACAGTCATTGATTTAGTCACAGAGTATTGGTTTTAGTTTGTGACTTTTGCCTTCAGTGCCTGAGCAGAACCTCTGATGTATGATACTGTGTCTCTATCCGCTCTGTCTCTGCCTGGATCCTGGACTCTGCCTCTCCACAGCTGCTTTTCTTGGGATTAACTCATAGCTGCAGGGGGGGATGGGGGTCAGGGGATGGGGATGGGGCGGTAGATGAGGCAACGCAGAGGGAGCTCCTCTGGGCAGGTCTTGGCACGACCCAAAACCACTGCCCGGCCTCCAATCCGATTAGTCCACAAACCAGCAAATCCCCCGCGGCGGTGAGTGGACAGTCCTGTGAGTTGGACCGTCATCCTCAGCGCCTTCAGCCTGCCTGACCCGCTGCCCTGCTCCTTTTCCTACTCATCGACTTCAAAGGCGCCTTCACGCAAGATACACCAACCGCTGCACATCATCAGTTACACAACATTCATCGAACTCATCTCCACAGGGCTTCACATCTCTAAATCAACCACAGTTGCTTGTGTGATGCATGAATTTTGGTTGTATTAACCACATACCAGGAAAAAAAACAATATGTCATTCAGATAACTTGAAAAAGGAAATCCCATGACCTAATCCAGATTTAAGGCTCTTTATATATGTAGCAGTCTTATATAACAGTGAGTGGGTCAAAGTGAATTCTAAAACTATGCTGGTAAGACATAGTATTTCATGTAATCCAGAGGTTTCTGACCTGTCGTTTTTTTAATGACTTTTTTAACCTTTTAAACTTTGAGCCATTTGTTTCCAATCAGAATCATTTCAATGTAACAGAAAACAATGGATTAGCAGAAGCTTCATTCATATAAAAAACAAATTACGATCAGAAAACAGCAAAGGTAAGACAATAGTCGTAAACATCCTGTTCGTCTTGCTCAGTGAGTTTTAGAGGTAGAGAAATACTTGTACTGCACATGTAATACTTGTATTGTTGGATCTGTTTAGTAATAGCTTAACACAGCAAAGTCGGTCTCATTGGTCTGTTGTTTAATTAAATTATTCATGACATACGGTGGTGTCAGACTGTTAGCTTGGTTTAGATATTTGCCCGTTGAAGTGCTTGTTGTTCGAGTTGTGCTCTGTTGTTTGACAATAGATTTTATTAAGCTTTTAGCTGCTGTTCTTCTGGTTACGTGGATGTATAGAAGGTGTATATTAACTTTATCTAGGGTTTACGCCAGTTGATCTGAACCTGAAATGTGCCGTCCATAAAGTGCAACAATTTCACTGTAAGAATATCCTTATACTCATCATAAAGCTCAGTTAGTTTCTTTATTTCTTTTTTTCGTTACTTTCGGTCTCCCATTTCATTTCATCTTCATAGACGTGCGTCCCCAGACCATGCCAACTCCAGCTTGGTGCATTGTATTGTATATAGATTCCAGTCACATATTTGGACGTTGTTAAGACCAGACCTAGAGTTAGGACGTACTGTTTTTATGTTCTGTTGGAGCACTCAGCTCCTGGTCACAATCCTCAATACGCAAGACTTTAAAATTTTTGGAATCTTGCAAAATGTGGGAGGAGCAGCAGGAGGAGAGACGATGAGGACAAGATGAGGCTGAGATAGAAGTATTAGACATTTTCTCTGTCTCTGCTCAGTGGGACTGTGCAGTTCTGTGGTGCAGTATTGTTTATGTTGTTTATTCCAGTGTGCAATGTTTGTTTATTGTTGTTGGTAATTTAGTTTTCTTACTGCTGCTTGTTATTCTTATAAGTATTATTATCATTATTATTATCACTTTATTATAATTATTTATTACTACTTTATTATTTATTTCCACACTGTGCAATTGCCTGTTTCTCATTACTATTTTTTATAGCTACTGTTATTATTACTTTCTTTCCTTTTGTCTTGTAATATTTCCTATATGTATACATTCGGTGTTGTGCTGCTACTGGAACCTTAATTTCCTGAGGTCTCTGCCCAAGGGGTCAGTAAAGTTCTATCTGATCTAACTGCCCTCAACATCAAAACACTTCTTGGTTGACATGTGGACATGTAGTTGGTAGACACAAGCTAACTTGAGAAAGAAGCTCCTGGTCTGTTGCTCCGCCTACTGAGATTTGTCTCAACCAATGAGATTATTTCTGCCCGTTTGTATAACTGCAGCTTCAATCAGATGCACCATGAGATATCTGTGTACCAGCTTATCAGAGTCAGGATTGGGTCGGCATCGGTTCCATCATCCATAACCACTAAACACACCCCTACCACTCTCTCACAGAGTCCTCACTTTCTATTGGTCGGTTGTATATTGAGGAGTTACCTGACAGGGCAGTGCACAAAGCAGCAAAGGCACTGAGCTTCAGTTTGTTCATGATGCTGAAGCAGGGACACTGTTCGAGGGTCATCAGAGCCCCGCCCATGAACAGCAGGGTGAGGTACAGCGTCTCTGCCACGATACATAACCACAGGACTCCTGGGAAAAACAGAGGGAGGAGGGGACAGATGTGTGGAAACAGAATTGAGTCGTGTTGTCCTAATAATACCCCTGTTCTGTCTGAATAATCCCACTTGTCAGGCAGAAATTTGGAACAATAACACTTAGAAACAGAGGTGGGAAGTGTTTCAGTACAGTTTTCATCTATTTTTCTGACCACTTCTTACTTTTACACCCTATATTTTAATGACAATAACTGCAAATTTTCAAAACAGGTTTTATTTATACCCGTAGGTAGATCTGTTTTGCAGTCAGATGATGGTATTCTTTTGACATTTTCCAAAAAATGACAATGTAACATGAAACCACACCTGTCAATCAAATCCCAACACAGCAGACATCAAAGCTACTCACCATAAAAGCTTATTAATGGAGAAATAATTTAGATGGACCAGCACATTTATTAAAGGCTCCAAATCAAACAAATGAGACCAGAATGAGTCCTAGAAAAAACATTAGTGACTCAGTATTTTCAAAGAGAACTATAATATTAAGTCTTATTAAATCGTCTCCATCTTTAATCTGTTTTTTTTTTAATATATACGTATTTCTGTCTGTTGTGTGGTACATTCACTGTTCTGACTTTGCTGTGTGTTATTTTTCCATCCATGTAGGTTGACACCAGTCTTTATATTGTAGCGCACCGACTGAAATAAGAAATACTCTCCACTGAATACATTAAAAACAGTAAGAAGCCTTCTTAAACTGACTAAACTCACGGTTTTAATTATCAAATGTATTCTTTCACTGACCTCTTTCATGCTCAGGAGCGATCTCTGAGAAGTCTCGACAATCAAACCCTGTGGTTGGAAAAAACACAAAAAGCATGTTTCACATAATGTAGAAAGTACCAATAAAATACAGAGCACAACAAATATGGATGTAAAGAAGTGAAGTTAATATTGAAAAACAGAGCATGTTGTTCCGTTTATTGAAACAAAACCATATTCACAAAACATGTCTTTGACCACAGGTTTACTGTTTTTGGATAATGTAAAAAAAATAACCAATGTCCCTGTATCTCACTGGATATCAAGCATCAATACCAAGTTGAATGTGTGAGGTTGTCAGGTTCTGTCTCTGTGTTAGAGTCCTGTGGTCTGGATGCAGGAGATCAGTCTCCCAATAGAAGTGGGTGGTACTTTCACTGGAGGAGAACTCAGCTAATTAAATGAAAGCCCATATACAGTATTTATTTACTCCAAAGCCTTGATTCCCACCGTTCTGAGTCATTTCACTGCAAAGTTAGAGATAATTGGTTCCTAACTTCAATATAAATCATCGGGTTGGAACGGGTGGAACTGAGTCGAGTAATGTTACTTTCTTTGCAGCTTGGACATTTAACAGACACATTTAAACAATAAAGCCAACACGTTTATGGCAACATGACTTAAGACCTACCATATCCAGTTTAATACTTTTTAAAGACTTTTTTAAGGTATTAAATGCAGATTTGTAAATTCAAGACTTTTAATACCGTGCAGGAACCCTGTATTATGTGACTAAATCATTACCAGAAGATTGTATCGTCATTGCATCAAATCATTGCGGAATATTGTTGCTGCATCAGCAAAACACTCTGTTCACATGATCAGCTTAATTTTATTATGAATTCTAAATCAAAATGATTTATTTGTGTTCTGTGGTCTAAAGTAACATGTTTGTCAGAAACAGCATGTGGATACTGAATGGTCACAATTTAAGAGTTCTGCAACATTTATTATTCCAATAACCAAATACATACCTGACAACCAAGCTGCAGGTACCCTTGGTTGAGTGTATGTGACTGCAGTATTTACTAAAATGAGAAAGGTTAAAATTGCGTTGGAGAAGCGCATCTGTCCTATAGTGAGAGGGACATTACTTCATGTTTGCTTTTATGTTTTATATTATATGACTTTTGTATTTTTATTAACAGATTACCTCTACAGGCCTGAAGGGGGTTTCCTAATCTCACCTCACATCCCTGCTCCTTTCTTTTTGCTGTTGCTTTTATAAGTGCAAACAAAATGTACATGCTTATATGTGACTCATTCATCACCATCACCTTCAGTCAAATGAAGCTGAAAGTCTCTTCATTTTAACATTAAATCTTTTTGTTTCTTCACCAGAGAAATTTGGTGTTAAAGCAACAAAGAACGACAGCAGCATTAACTGTAGAAAACAGAGATTAACAGTGAAAAATACAACATGCAGCGATGCATTTAGAAAAGGAATAACTGTAAACGTGGTGAAAATAGTCTAAATATTCTTTTACCGTTCATGTCCGCTGCCTGCTCACAGGAGAAGAATATCCCCGTGTGAAACTTCCTCAGCAGAAACTTCTCCTCCCCGGTCTCGAAGATGTACTGGACCAGCCGGCTGTCGTTGACGTTGGAGCTGTTGAAGCGGATGCAGAACCACTGCTTCACCTTGACGGGCGGTCCTGTGCAGAAGGGTTTGGCCACCTTCCTGGTACCTTCGCACCAGTAGCTGGTGGTCACCGCTGATAAGGCAAAGGCAAACGCCACAAAATTGAGGGTAAGTGCCAGAGAAGCCCGCCGTCCACGCTCTAGCCTCATGGTCGAGGCCAGACCAGACCAGATGAAATGAAAAGGCAACTAATCCTGGCTTTTGATATGTAGCCACTGGGTTTCGCCTCCCAGCCGATATATCAAATCTTCATAATCTTGTTGCATTTGGGGCTCCTTGGGCGAGAAAGAAAAATCTGTACATTCTCCTGCCGGCACTAATGATGTGGTCCCACTTCCATTCAAGGATTCACTCTGTGGCTTTTCACAGAAACAATAGGATCCCATTGCAGATCAGTGTTTTTCTCTGTTTCACATGAACTCTTCTCCACCGTTCGTCCAAACCCCATCGCTCCTCCCCTTCTTCAAATCTTCGCCTGCTATATTATCCATTACAAATGGCAAATTATCCTCCAGACTTCCTTTGAGTATATTAATAAAAAAAAGATTACTGTGGTCATAGATTATAATCTAGCACAGCATTCTTCATGTTCACATTTGGCAGATTTTTCTGCATTTCATGTCAAAGCATTTGCAAGTGACTGCAGCCACAGACAGAAGATCAAATGCCTGTTTTACAGTCACTGACCCTGGCATAATATGTACAGTCCTACAGGAAAATCCACCCACAGTGTGTGTGCAGCCACAGCAAATCTCTTCCTGTCTTACAGCTTTACACACTGCACATTACGACATAAACTAACAGTATGCACAGAAAAGATGTAGGGAACTAAACTGCAGTCATTAAATTTGTCATAAAAAATGTCATCTTTGGTTTGAGCAGAGCTAGCAAATGTACATACTCCTTTTTAACTTCAGCAGATAATTGTGTGAAAACAGCCTGTGGTGAAAGTAAAGTGCTGATGACTATAGAAGTGCTTCTTTATTATCTCTGAAATGTCCTCAGAGTATGAAAGTCTAAAGTTGGCCTTTACAAGACATTTACATCAAACTGAAACTCACATAATACTGTTATAATGGAGACGCTATTCAACTATAAATCAAATCTAAAAAAAAAAAAAGCGACTGAGAATAATGAACATTAAACTTCACTCTGATGTGCAAATCAGTTTTCGCCTTTTCTCTTCAATCCCCTCTCCATTAACTGCCTGTTCCATCTGGTTATGTCTTTTATATCCAGCTTTGTTTTTTTCCTGTCAGGACTAATATGCACTGCATTATACACTAAGGGGTGATTTTTTTCTATACATCATTATTCCATCCATTCTGGTTGAAATGGGCCATGACATTTCCCTCCTCCGTGTTGTTAAAATGCCTTAGGCTCTATAAGTGAATTTACATAAATGTATTTTATTCATGTTTAGGAATTTCACATTGGAAATAATTTATGAAGTACACAAGCGTTAGAAAAATTCACAATTTTGCAGAAATGTTGTTCTGCCCGTATGAGCTGGTTATCACCTTGTTCAATAAAGAGTTAAGGTGTGGAAATAGAAACATGTTTTGTCATATAATGCGCAGAATGCTGCACATCCTGTCGCAGGGGAACAGGTGGATGCTCATATCTCACATCTGGCGTTCGTTTACTCTGGTATTACTGGCTTTTACTTCCTCCTGGCCAGGTATTTATTATGTAACATAAACAACTGTACAGGAGGCTTACAACTCCATCACATGGACTTTCTTAAAACTATTTTTACATGTGTATGGTGTGTCAGTGGAGATGGGTCCACTAAGTACTAATTTTTCAGCTAAATGACCTAAATATTCCATTAATTTACCAAATAATACTGTCTACCACATCAGATTCCGGTCTTTCTCTGTTTCCACTGTTTAACATGGTCAATGAGGTGAACAAAGGGTCTTAATCTGAATAATCCTGGAGCTCTTTTTGTCCTTAAGCAGGATGTTTTAGTTTGTGTGACTGGATGAGCATTGGATTACTTGTATTAGAATAAAACAAGTTACAATAAAAGACTAAAGTTATGAGAACATTTAGTGAAAGTTCCAGGCACTTATATAACCAGGTACTAAACCCAACAACTGACGTGGTGCTGTCATTAGCTGGTTCAAAGTTCAGACAAAGTTATAGAATTAGTTGTGAAACTAATTAACTCATTTTGACAATATATCTTACTTTGAGAGCAATACACAATGGCACATCACGTCTCCAAAGCTCCTTCCACAAACAGAATTAAGCATTAATTAGACAAAAAATCCACCATTTCAGTTTGAAACATAAACTGTCGCCCATCAGTGGTTAGATTACATCATTCATCAGGACTCATATGTGCACTTTTCTTAATACTGTTGTGAAACATTCATATAATAGGCCAATTACAGCTATTGTGGAGTAATTATTATAAGTATTGTGGTTTTAATAACTCAGATTATTCTATGTAACCATCCACATTAATTAAAAATGAACACAATAACAACTAAATTAACTAAATTATCAAATTATTAAAAAAAAAATATAACAAAATAAAGAGACAATGTCAATGTATCCGCATAACATTTAGTAATGTAACTACAAATTTATCCAGACTGAATCTACTTTTCCAGTGAAAGTGACTTGTTTATGTTAAACATTATATTAAATATTAAGGTTATGTTTGGCACAATTAATTATCTTAATCAAATGTTCATTTCAATGCACATTTTAGAACTTTATATCTACTTAATAATTTCCATTTCCACAACTTAAAGTAAAAACAGAGATATCTGAAAGTATGTTTGTAGTGAATCGTGAGACAGTCTTAGTTGCTATCGCTGATGCCTTCAGTCAGACTACAGATTTACAGGTGTGTTGATAAAAGCGAAGGGTGTAGAGTGTGCTGACGCCGGGGGTCGTGGTGAACCCCAGTGTGCTGTGGTCTGCTCCTCTGCAATGGGATGAGATTATCTGTAATAGTCTCAAACCAGATTAGAAGACCATCTGCTGCAGTGGTGGCATAACCATAGTGAGTGAAGGCAATTAATGATCTGGGATGAATCTGTTCAATGTGCTGAGTAATGACTGGGGTTCCTCACATCCTTAAGTGAATGAATATTTCAGCCCCTGAGGCCCAGCATTACATTGGTCCCGCCCTAATTGCTGGGTGTTCTGGGTCTTCCAAGCAGGAAGCTAACCGAGACTGGAGCATGTCAGTATACCTCGATCAAAAACGTGGACAGAGAACACCACCTGACACATCCACCTACTGCTGCAGAACCCAAAATAAGGCACCAGTCTACACAGGTGCATCTCAATAAATTAGAATATCATGAAAAAGTTCTATTTGAATATATTTAGAGTCCAGGGGTGTCAAACTGTAGCGGGTCCCAAGTGGGTTGGGCCAGTAAAATAATAGAAGCAATAAGCTGCAAATACCAATTTTTCTCTTTGTTTCGTTAAAAATAAGTGTGATTTCAATTGGATTATGTTTCAATTTATTATTAACACAATTTACAGATCACAGTGGATCTACAAATGCACAAAACATTTAGTAGCTAGTATTATATTATTAAAATTGCACTTATTTCTCCTAAGACATTTCAGGTTTTTCATATTTGCTCAGGTTATTCACATTTTATCCTGAAATTATAGTGCACTTGATAATTTCATTTTCCTCATAATTCTACCTAAATTCCTCATAGAAGAGTGAGGTGTCATCTGCAAATGAAGCACTTCACCCATTTAAAATCCTTCCATAGAAGAAGGTGATGAAAGGTCTCCCAGATGTTGAACTTCACAGGATTAGCCACCTGTGTGTTGTTGTCTTTAGTCGTCTCCTTAAACCTACCCCGTCTTCAAAAAGGTGTCATAGTGCACAGTGACGTGTTTATCCTCTTAATCTTCAAGACAGCTGTCTGGATTTAGCCAGCGATGACCATAATCTCATTATTGAGGGACCGTGAGGAACCTGAGCGCCTGCCTTGAGGTTTTACCCCCAAACACAGGACAGCACCAGGACACAGACACCTTTTACCCCAGTCAGAGTCACGGTACAGGATGGGGAATACCAAGAGCAGTGCGCTGTCCAAGGAGCTCCTGGACGACTTGAAATCCAACACCAAATACTCTGAAGACGAGCTCTGTACCTGGTACCAGTCCTTCCTGAAGGAGTGTCCCGGCGGAAAGATCAGCAAGGCGCAGTTTGAGGGAATCTACGCCAGCTTTTTCCCAGACGCTGACCCCACGGCGTACGCCCGGCACGTTTTCAGGAGTTTCGACACCAACGCAGATGGCACTTTGGACTTTAAGGAATATATTGTGGCTCTTCACCTCACATCGGGGGGAAAGACTCTGCAGAAGCTCGAGTGGGCCTTTGCACTGTACGATGTGGATGGGAACGGAACCATCAGCAAGAATGAAATCCTAGAGATTGTCAGGGTACTTATACCTTCAACTGTCATTGAAATAACAGCCAAAAATATCTACTGTAACTTTTTTCCTCCTAAGTTTTTTTTTTTTAAACACATTAACACTGGGAACAAGATGGTAAAGTACTCCAAAGTTTTCTTTCTCCCCATTTGGTAAATCCACTTGGATAATTTATCACTATGTGCTTCACTATCTATTATTACTATTTAGGAAAATTTATTTGTATTAGACTTTATTTATATCACATTTAACCAAACCACAGCATGCACAAACTGCATTAAAGGAAAAAAAAACATGTATAAAAACATAATGATAAAAGAATAAAAGTACTAAAGTATATAATAAAAATATGAATTAAAATTATGAAAGAATCTATACTGGAAAATAAAAGGAATAAGAGAAATACTAAAAACATTATTAAAACACCTATGATGTTTTTCATTATTTAAAATGGTATTAAGTAAATGCATATGATGAATCCAGAATTAATGGTTGTAATATTATTCTTTTACTGAATGATAAAATACTCTTGGTAATGTGGCCAATTTTAACAGTTTAACTTTTTTATTTCCATTTTCACATTTAGTTGAATCATTTCAGACAAAAGTTGAGAAAGTTGATTTGAAGATTCAGCTTTGAGAAACTGAAATCAATGAATGGTATAAAAAATATCTTTTCATCAAAAATTTCTTTGTTTCTCCACCAATGAGAGCGCCTCAAAACTAAATATATACCTGTACTAGTGTTAGTGTTCAGTCATTTCCCTTCTTTCAAGTACAAAACTGTAAACCACACTGTTTAAAAATGTTCCATGACAGAAAAAGGAGCAGGACAAACTAAATACATGCCTGCTCTTTTCTTTATAATACCAGAACTAGTTACAGAATTACAGATGGCCATCCTCTCCCATAAAAAATATATCCTCATAAACAGCCATTATAACATAAATTATCATTATTTTGTCTTTATACACATTTTAACCTAGATCGCGATGATGCAGAGTTAAGATCAAGCTCCCTCGTTTCTCTCCTACAGTCAATTTTCAACATGATTCCTGTCGATGACCAGAAAAACCTCCCTGAGGATGAAGACACACCTGAGAAAAGGGCTGAAAAGATCTGGGCTTTCTTTGGGAAACAGGAGAATGGTAACTTAGAATTCATTCACAAATAAATAAATAAATAAATATAATAATAAACAAACAAAAAAACCTTGTGATTGTAAACAACACAGTGTATTTTTTTCTGTCTTCCATTTGCAGATAAAATCTCTGAGGGCGAGTTCATTCAGGGCGTGATGGACAACAAGGACATCCTGCGTTTGATACAATACGACGAACCTCAGAAAATCAAAGACAAGCTGAAAGAGAAGAAGCAGTAGTATTGCGCTCATCGTCATGTAAAGACTGTTTTGTTTCCATGTTTACATTTTACTATCGTCCGACTGCTTGTCTGCTTGACCTTCCTTTCTTTTTCATTTTGGTCACAGTACAGATTTTTGTCCTCACACCCAGAATAGTCTGTCTGGTGTTGCATGTGAAATGGTGAAAATGCTCATTCTACACCTCTGATTCGACCGTGCTTGAGTCATGACCCCTCCCATGCCAGCTTCTCCTGACAGCCACTTCGCGCTGTCATGACTGGCAGCATACCAGCGTGTTTTTCACACTCGGGTCCATTCATTAGGTTGATAGAAAAGGTGAGACAAGAGCTCCTTATGAAGGGAATTAGGCTCAGGTTAACAATCCACCTGGATCCTATTATGGGCTGAAGGTCAAGTACAAACAAACAAGCTCCACTCATTGACTAGTCAGTGTAATATATGCGGCACAGAGAGGAAAATGCTGCCTGGACACGCTCTGATGCTCCTCTTCATCTCTGTTTTAAGTATTTTAAGGCAAATTCATTATTAAAGGTTGGATCAGTGCAAAAGACTAGGTCAATACACAAGCATTTGCCTTTTCTAGCACAGATGGAACAGTAAAAAGTGGCAAAATCACATCTCTGCTTATGTTGTGTTGTTTTTAAGCATTTTTAAAGGTACCCCGTGGACATCATATGTTTTAGTATGTTAGAGTCTAACACCACTGACTGCAACTAGACCATGCTCCAAAAAGCCCTGGCTCCCATAGACCAACACTGAAGTTCTCTCTAAAATACTGTCATCATTTTTCTTTTATTTTTTTAACTCCCAGGAGTCATTCTGGTTTAATTTGTTCTGATTCATCTGTAAATTACTCCACTGATAATTTTTAAGGCAAATACAAATTTTGATGTCTGCCATATCGGGCTGTGATTGATAGGTATATTTGGCATCTTTTGCAGGTTCTATTTAATGTATCAAATGTTATTTTTTCTTTACAGACACCTTGACTAGTTAACACGTTACATTAAGTTACACTTTACTAAGATGTAAGAACCATCAAAATATAGCTCTGAAATATGAATATATTTTACCTGTACATGCAAGTCCACCAAAAGTGTTAAAGTGTGCAAAATTCAAATTTATTTATCAAACAAAGAACAATGGATGAACATATAGTAAGAGAGTTAAACATTCAGATAACAGCCTAACAGTTCATATTTATCTGGGCTATCTAATGCTACAGTAAGTTGTCGTGTTAAGTGGCTAAACAGTCTAGGTTCACATTTCAGACATAGACTGTATGTAAAGATGGACACTGCAATGCTGTTTCCTTCCTTACTGTAAAATTGAACATCAATCATTGGATCAGAAAAATTATGTTTTAAGAACAAATCTTCCTGTCAAGACTGTAATTATGTGAGATTTTAGTTTGTCCCCACGAATAACATGAAGGAGGCAGAATTTAAACCTTTACCACAGCCAGCCACCAGGGAGAGCTCAACATGTCATGTAGGGTGGATTGCCCTAATGTGGGATACATTGTTTTTTATTTCGGACTTCTGTAGCATATTACAATGTTAAGCCAACATGGTAATGTAATAATACTAATAATATATAATGTAAAGCTTAGGTGTCCCACATTAGGACAATTCACCCTATTCACATTTAGAGGGCTACGACGCTGCCCATCTTTATATTCAGTGTGTGGTTTCACATGTTTGATGAATAAATAGTTTTTGCATGCAGGATTTGCATTTTACCATCTTATAGTTGTCCTTTGCAGACAGTCCTATAAATACTGGTCATAAGTTCCTTCACGTACCTTTAACTATGCTAAGTTAGTATCACTTGTTTACCTTGTAGTGTTCTCTGCTGTACTTACTAGCCAGAGCAGGTGAAATGAGTTTGTAAACTGTATTATTATCATTATTAGCAAAATAACTGTATAATGTTATGATTATTGCTTAGTGTTAATTATGCTTATGTTACTCTTTTTGTAAAAACACAACTCTCTAACTTTGACTCTGTGTATACTGTATGTTCATTTGGTACTGTTTATTTCAGCCTCAACTGATTTTATGTCTACTTAAATAAACCAGAAAAGAAACACAACTGTTCATCTCCTGCCTGTTGTTCACTCTAATCTCATCATACAAGGCGAAAATGTCAACAAAACCATCTGGGACATAATGTGTACAGTATGTGAGCTATAGCATGTTTTATTGTTTGTGTACCTTCATGCTGTTTGAACTGAAATATTTCATGAAGTCCTGAAAAGCTGACGTTTAGAATATATGTGGTTCTTGGTGTTTCAGTCAGAGCCTTCACAGATGAATGTCTCCAACCCACACCCACATTTCTACCAATACAACCTCATGCAATGTACAGTATCACAAACCGTAAGCATGTCTGCATCAACATGACCAAGATCAGCTAATCTTCAACAACAACAAAGCAAACACAGACTCCTGTAACCTACAGCAGCTACTTTAGCATCACATCAGGACTTACTCTATATCACTGAACAATCACACACCAGAGCAAGTACTGTCACAATTACACCTGTATACTCAGGTCAGTAAGAAACAGGGAACAAGTTAATTAAATCTAATTGTTAAAGTCTCCAGCAAATAACACCAATAATTACATGCAATCTGTCAACAAACAAAAGATATTTCTACTATAAACAGTAAAAAGTGTCACTTACCTGTTATTTATGAATGAAATCCATGTGTCCTTGTTTTCACATGAAATCGTCCTCAGACAACTCAGTAAATCCTGTTTGATGTTTGTCTTATAGAAGCTGCTTAAGTCAAAACCAGATCCATTTCATGACTTTCATTAGAGCAATAAAATATTAATGTATATACTACGAACTCAGCTCCATTCTCTGCTAGCCGTTAGCCACTCATAACTATATGGAAGTGCTGCATTAAAACTTTGCTTTACTAAGTCCATTTAAGCTGTAAGTCTTCCTTTTGTGATTACAAGACTAAACTTAACTCACTTTACTGTCTCCGAAGGGAAATTTGGTCTACATTTTAGCTACACATCCCGAGACACACCGCACCGAGCAACCTAGCATTCGCATTAGCAATTAGCACTTATCGCAGTCAATTAGCATTAGCACTTAGCGCACAGTGAGCTCCCAGTGACCAGCGCTCGGAGACAAACAGAAGATCTTCGCCAGTATGTTACTTAAAGAGAAATTATGTACTTTGTCTCCCCAGAAAAAAAATAGCATTTGAAGGAGATTCTGAATCTCTTGCAGCCATGTACATTCAGCTGTCTTAATGTTTTCAGTCAGTCAAAAACCGCCAAAGGTTAAAGCCTCAAAGGGGTGGGCTATCACCTCACATCAACATCTGATTGGCTGATAGTCTTGTGACTGACAAGAGTTTGCAGCGTGTGCGTTTGTAGCTCAGTG
Source organism: Apogon talboti (assembly GCA_037367365.1). NCBI lineage: Eukaryota > Metazoa > Chordata > Actinopteri > Kurtiformes > Apogonidae > Apogon > Apogon talboti. The sequence goes on from JAPQRQ010000027.1 coordinate 26,045,921, forward strand.
ATTGGCGTAAATTTAAATTACGATGCGTTTAAAAGCGTTCGCAGTGTAGGAAATCTTCCCTCAGTCCAACCCATAGATATTGTAAGAATTTTCTGTATATTATCTGCAGAAAATCGAATAATTGATCTCTGTGATCTTTGAAAGTGATGCATTAAATTAATATTTGCAGCAATTGCTATTGCATCAGAAATGTGGACGTTTTAAGGACATAGAGGATTAAGATTTATGTCAGACTATTTCTGCTCAATGTAAGTAAATTGGAGTTTGGACATTCGTTGTTCAATTAGATAGTGCTGTATAGTTGCAGATTACAGATCTAAAGCCGCTTTTGTTCAGTTTAATATGAACAGTATCAGTGTCCATCCACCTGCCTTATTTCAATGTCCAATCTTCACTGGACTCAAGCCAGCAGCATTTGAGTGACATGTACACTGAACAAAAGCTTAAGACTTTCAGCTGGTCAGACTGTATGTGTATGTTTGTACTTTCCAAATCACAAAATACCATCTAAAACTCCCTGTACAGTTACACAATGACACGCTGTACAGTTTAATTTTCAAACAAGGGATTTATTTTGGACACTGCATTCCACAGTACACTGTCTGGACAGAGGTCACCCATGAAAAAACATCCTTAAACATGAGAACAGCGGATCTGAATGCACGTTATGAAGATGCTTGTCACAGAAGGGCAGTTAACTCAACGGTTACATCATCATGAAACTGCTGATTTCCATCACATTTAGTTGGAACATAATAACTCGTCACATTTAGTGCACAACATTGACACAAACCTCTACAACAGATAGGCTATTTAACCCCAGTTTAAAGCAAAATCCAGGATCCAAATAAACATGACGATCATTCATTTAACACATGATTAATGTCAAACAAAGCAAATCCATGTTATGCATTATTAGGGTTTTAATATAAGGCAGATAAGCTTTTGTTAATAGCAGTTCTTTTCTTGTGCCTCGCAGCTGGATTAGGATTAGAGTCTTCAATTGGCTTTATCCTTTTGGGGAAAAAATCAACAGAGAGACCACAACAAAATGTAAAGACAAAGACGCACATGTAAACACAGACACCATACATGCAGTCGGATAAAATGTTTTCTCTGCTTTTAAATCGGAGCGCAAATCTTCTCTTTTTTTTGGATTATTTTGGCTGCATGTCATCCCTTTACCATCGTAAAGATAATCTCTGTACATTTACCAAAAATAAAACAAACAACGTTGTACAGTACAAACACCTCATAGGCCCCAAATATCTGGCGCCTGTTAAACATTTGACAGCAAAATACATCTAGCCTGTATGTACAAATGTACACGGATGCAGAATAGTTTATATCAAGAACATTCCAGGTATATAACCGTTAGGCACTAAAAGGTGTTTCAGTGTAACTTGGACCACCTTTTTCTTCTGGACTGATCCAAAACAGACCCTGGCCTAAAAATCCAACCCGCCACATGTTGGGACGAGTGGTGATCGGAAACCATGTCACATTCCTAAACACTGCTTTGTGTGTGTTTTTCTTGAGGTTACTGGATATCGACGCTGTACATGTAAATTCTTTTTTTTTTCCTATTCTTTACCTTGTGTAAATTCGACGGATTTAAACTCTTGCACTATACCAAAACGACCATCAGTGTTCCACAAATTGTGCAGTTTCTCCATATACAGTGAAAGCAAAATATTCAAAACATGCATTTCCACCAAAATGAACCAGCAAAATATGAAAATAGATCATATTCATTCTAAGATCTCGATATGCTTCAGTATCAGTATCTAAAATAAAGGTAATATCAATATTCAGACTTTTTTTTTTCTCAAACTGGAAAAGTGTTGATTGAAGCTGAACTAAATGATTCAAAATACATAGAATTTTCCGACTTTACAACAGGTAAACAGCAGAGTATGTTAAATGGCATCCATTAAGCTAATGTTGGTTATGACGGGGTTAAATTTCGAGGGAGCATGCTGGTCGATCTGTTTCCTGCGTGGACCGTTCCTCCTGTTGTTCCGGTCAGAGAGGATGAGCAGATGTCTGGGAGTCTGAACATGCGCATCTCTGGATCAGTGTTGGAAGAAATGTTTCGGGGTTGTAATACTGAAGACGGACTGAAGTGGCTGATCCCGGGTCAGGTCTGGATGCTCTATATGTCCATGTCCACGGGCCGCACCTCGCCGGTCTTATTCTCCTTCACCCACAGCTCTCTGTCTTTGGCTGGATCCACGTTCTGCAGCAGCTGATCGACTGGCTCCACCGTCTGGAAAAACGCCGGTGTTACTGCAATCCAACTCAACACTGACTCATGACTTACATTATCAGATAAACACGACTTCCTCACATCGTGTACATTTAGGAAACCTGATCCAAAAGGAAGAAAAGCCTCTTAACTAAATCAGATACAGCCTCAGCGCATTACCTGACTCAGAGTGCACATTAATGACATTTTCAGTGTGATATGTATTGCGTGTTGTTGTTTTTGGTGAGAATAGTTTCCCATAAAGCAGACGATGCAGAAACTCATATACGAGAAGCTTTCTTCTCAAATTCAAATTTAAAAAAAAAAAAGGTTGCAAAAGTCCACACTTTCTTTACTCCAGTAGAAATACAGTGTAAAACATACTTTGGTACAAACAGAGGTACTGATTCAACTTGATTACTCGTGTAAAAGTGCAGAAGTTCAAGCTCTGATACATAAAAAGTAAAAATGTTTTAAGTCTCTAGTAGCTGTTTCTGTTCAAAACTTGGTTTTAATTCTCCTGATGTCAAAGTGTCATTAAATCAACCCGTTTTGACTTTTATTTCATGTATGATACCACATAGACTAGATATATAGATAAAATAGACAGAATTGATAAAATAGATAGAATGGATAGACAAAATAGATAAAATAGATGGATAAGATAGATAAAAAAGATAGAACAGATAAAATAGATAAGATAGACAGACGGATAGTTAGACGGATAGATAGATAGATAGATAGATAGATAGATAGATAGATAGATAGATAGATAGATAGATAGATAGATAGATAGATAGACTCACACTCTGGTTGAACATGTCCGTTTCGTGACGTAGAGTCGTGTACTGACGTAAATGCTGCTGAATCCACTCGATCCGTTCCACCTCCAGTTTCTCCAGCTCCTGAAGGTTCAGATAAGACAGAGGTCAAAGGTCACACAGATCAGTCAGATCCAGAGAGACACATGAGTCAGACCCACAGCAGAGCGGTCCTTACCATGCTGGTTGTGACCATTTCTTCAAACCACTTGGACTGGGTTTGGTTGTAGAGATCAACGCAGCGCATCAGGTCGTCTCCTGCAGGATAAACACCAAGAGCGGCTGAAGGTTATTTGAGTTTATGAGCTTTTCTACTGCGTCTCTGATGGTTCATTAAGAAGAAAAGATGACTGAGTGGTAGATCTGTACACGGAAAATAAAAACAGCTACAGTGCTGATGAGTGATGATGATGATATCCTGTGAAATTGAGTAGTGTTTAATATTGTGAACACAGAGCAGGACCCTGAGCCACCAGCAGAGGGCGATCACAAACCACTCCTCAAAGAAAAAATACTGGTAGGGATACAAATTTTTTTTAGAAAAAATCTGCCTCAGATTAAATGTGCTAAATCTTACATAATTTAATAAATTGATTTGGAAAACAAATGACAAAAGTGCTGGTTATCTGATGTTTTCAATTCATATGATAAAGTATTATTCCACATATATTGGTTTATGTTCATTTATAAAATAGATTTAAATAGAATAGAATGGAATAGAATAGAATAGAATAGATCTTTATTGTCACTGTCACAGAAACACTGAAAATCTGTTTAGTAGCTCTGTTCTGCTCCAGCATAGAATATTAAATACACATATGCTACTAAAGTACTCCTAAAACTACTGAAATATACAAAAGCTATTGCTATACTACAGATGAGAAATATGTACAACAAATAAGGATATATACACAGGTAGTATAGGATATGTACAAGGTGAGACTGGGAAAAACAAGGTGCATGTGTTGTGAAAAGGGTCCAGTGTAAACAACCTGTAAAGTGAATGTATTATAATGTACAGACAGTGTTTTGCTCTGAGACAAACATTCTTTTGGAGCAAAACCCATTCTATCATTAATTCTGACTATACACAAGACTGTATGTGGGAGCTACACCCAACCAGCATTTGGACTGAATTTTTGTTTATTATTGACTCAAACTTGGTAAAGTTTCATTACTTTTACTCTGAAGGTGTTTTACTTGTAGACCAGTCTTGTTTCATTGGGTTATTTGAGCCTCTTATTAATTATTTTATATTTATACAAGATGAAGAAACATCTGGCATCTGTTACTATTATTTCCATGTGAAAATAAATCTCTAGTTCAATATGTGGATCATGTTTAGAAGGCTTTACCTTTTAGTACTTTTCCTCACATACTGACCTTAGTTAAATATGAGTTTTTCATGTTTCTGCCTTTGTATCCTTGTGCTCCCCTTCATCTCTAAGTAAATGTTATCATTTTTATTCTGCTGTGCTTGTTTGACAGCTGTAGCTTATTTAACAGTTTCTCATCTCCTTCCTGTCCAGTGAAAAAAAAAAAACTAATTTCCAAATGTGTTGCTGTTGAAAGTTCGTGATAAACTGATGGATGAAGTGTTTTGTTTATTGATTCAGTTTCAGCCTCGGCTCCTTCTAAAGCTAAACTTTCCTGTTGTTGTGGGGTCAAACTGGACTCGGAAACATTTATTATGATCAATTGATTAATTGATAAGTTTAACCCATAAAGACCCAAACAGCCCCCGTTTAACAAAATCATCCACTGATATAAAATGTTTAATATCATCTGATCCACTAATCCTATCAATACATGTAAGTAATTGGTATAAATACAGTTTGTCGTCTTTTTATGGTCATCAGATATGACCCATTTGGACGTTCAGAGGCTCTTTAGTTACCGTGGAAACGCCGTCATCTTCTACAACATTGATTCACCAGTAAAACCCATGGAGTTGGATCAATGACAGTGGATGGAGACACTTGTTTTATGTTCAGTTATGGGTATCTTTACTGAAAAAGTCACTTTTTCTTCAGTTTTCTCTGTTTCTGATATAATAATCTGCAATCTGAGCTTTTATGAACATCTACAGTACATGGTCAGTGAATTAAATATAGGAAAACACCTGGTTATCACTGAAAAAACACAAAATACAGAAGATAATATTACAATAAATAGTGATACAGTAAATCACTTAAGGAAGGTGAAATATAGAGGAAAAAATCATTTGGGAACTGCCACAAAAGTAACACTGGGTCCTTAGGGTTAAAAAAAAAAAAAGGTGTTTTTTCTGTGTTACTGTTTCTTCCATTTAGGTTCAAATCAGTCCAGATGTTGTCAAGTTGAACAATGATTATTCAGTTCAAAATGATAATCAATAACTATAACTGTTTGGAAAATGCAAAGAGTAAAAGGAAAATAGTTGTCAGAAAATAAATACTCCAATCAAGTATGGACACTTTAATGAAATATTTATACTTGACACAAAAGACAGTAAAGAAAAAGAGAAGTTAAAAAACCCTCATACCATCTAACCTGCACATACTGATGCTGTCGTCCAGAGCTGATTAATCTCCCTGTAAATGTCTAAAAAACGTGTTGAATGACTGTGTTTCTGTTTTGGGTGTGAGACTTCTGTTAGTGTCAGAGAGTGAATCTGAGAAGTGTCACCACAGCTCATTCAGATTCATCCGGCGTAGGTGGAAACACACCGGTTCCAGGCAGTGAGATCACCGGGCCGTGACGACATTTGGCCCAACCTTGAGGTAGCGGCGGTGATCACCGACACAAGGCCGACATCATTTAACTGTACTTTATGAGCGCTATTGATTAGTGCTGCGGACTGTGACTAATCTACTGAGAGGAACCGACAGAGGACGACATCGACTCCTGGACTGAAACTGAAACGTGACAGAACAATTACAGCTGCAGCTCGTCTTATTTAATACTCGAATGTCAAACACGTGTAGGATTCAATTCACTGGGGTTTCCTCTACAGTTTCTCAAATTTACGCTTAAAAGACAGAAAAATGTTCATATTTGTATAATCACACATCAGCATGTTCTATGGTCCATTATTATTTTCCATACTGCATATATTTATTAGGATGTCCAATTATTTTGTTTGTATATTTTAGGTATTTTAAGATATTCTAGGTATTTTTAAAATTTTGTCTCTGTTTGATTGTCTATTGTTACATTTTATTTTCTTTTTTTAACCCATACAGACCCAGTGCTACTTTTGTGCCAGTTCCCAAATGAATTTTGTTCTCTATTTAACCTTTCTTAAGTGATTTATCACTATTTATTATGACATTATCCTCTGTATTTAGCGTTTTTTTCAGTGAAAATCAGGTATTTTCCTATATTTCATTTACTGACCATGTAGTTGTTCAGAAAAGTTCAGATTATGTTGAAGAAAAAGTGACTTTTCCAATAAAGTATATTATTAACTAAACATGAACCCAGTGTGTCCATCCACTGTCATTGATCCAACTCCATGGGTTTTACTGGTGAATCAATGTTGTAGAAGATGACTGTGTTTCCATAGTAACTACAGAGCCTCTGAACGTCCAAATGGGTCATATCTGATGACCACGACAAGATGACAAACTGTATTTTACACCAATTATTTACATGTTTTGATAAGATTAGTGGATCAACAGGTATTAAACATTATAGATCATCTATCTATCTATCTATCTATAGTAAATTTGAACGTGCCTCCTGCGAGTGACTCTTCTTTAAGCTACAGCTCTGTGACCTCTGACCTGCTTGTGTGGATTTCCGCCGGGCCTTCTTGATGTCCTCCTCTGTTTTGTTGCTGAGTTTGATCTCCAGCTGCTGGGTCTTCACCTCCAGATCCTTCTGTCGGTCGGCCAGGGCTTTACGGGCCTGCGTCGCGCACAAAACACAACGCAGAAACAATGAGTCATGGAGGGTAATCCTCAGATTTACTGTACCTACATCTATTACAACAGTCATTACAGCCTTTTCATGTCGACTACTGACATCCGTGCTCTCATCCCGGTCTCATCCTTTAAGCTGCTTTTAATCCATATCACTGAGTCTTTTCTCGTCTTTTCTACGGAGCCACCTTTACAAGGTCACGGTATAACACTGATGGAAGGTAAACATAAAGTGAAACCCAAGAAAATCTAATTTTCAACAAACTCTAATCACTTAATGCAGTGAAGAGGAGATGCTAGAGTTTAATGCTCCATGTTAAACACTGGATGAAAACAAAACAAAAAAAAATACAGATTTCACTACAAAGTCTACATGCAGGCTGCCGATGCTGTAAATAATAAACTAGACAAAAACTGTTGGCAGTATCAGAGGTCCACTGATAGTGGATTTTTAAAGGATGATACAATCACAACAGATGCTACGGGCAACAGGCTGACAGATGATTAATCAGCTGATAACGCCACCTCATGAGAAAAATTCAACACTATTAAGAAGAAAGTAGCAAACTGATGACCTCAACATATAAGCCAAAGTAATAAATCACTCAAGTAAATAAGTGATTCGAGGTATGATTTCTATTTTTTATGTTATCATTTTGTATCAAAGTCCATCATTCCAGTTTAGAATTCTGAGATCTGTTGATATCTTTAGACTTTAGACTTTATTCATCCCAGATGGGAGATTTGTTTCCACTTGACTGTACATAGAAACTGTCACACAAACACACACATCAACATCAAATACAACAGAAAAACATACAGAGGAGGTGGACATATCACAAATACACTTTAGTTTGTAAAATGTCCTATGGGTTCAAATTTTTAATGTATATACAGATATATGCATTATAATACATTGTTTTAAGTTTTCTAGTGGTGCATTTAGTGTCAATTAAAGTGAATAATATGCAAATAATTCTACCATGCTGCTGTCAATAAATGTAACAAAAATAAAGATCAAAATACCCTATGTCCTTGCTTTTGTAAGTTTTCTCTTGAGATCAGTGAATTACTTCTTTATTTCAATAACAAAGGCTATTTGTCATGATAACAGATCAATTTATTATCCCTTTATTATCTCAAGAAAACAAACAAAGCTCTTTCATTTTATTACTTATGTTTATCAAATGTATCAGGATGTTTATGTGGCATCGTGACAACTGGAGCCACTGATTTGAGCTGAAATGTGTCAACATTTTGCCCAATGTCAAATTGCACTCACAAACTGCATCGTGTCTTTCAGTTGCTGATGTTATTAAAACAGTGAAAAACTGATCTTGTTTTCCTTAATTGTCTCATGATCTCAAGAAAACAAAATACATTTTTTGTGATAAACAGTGACTTTATCTTAAGAAATAGACCTTTTGTTTTCTTGAGATAATGAGATCAATGAAAAGGAGCTTTGTTACCTCAACATCACAAGGTCTTTCTCATTATTCTCATGTTCTGTAGGAAGTCATTCATGAACTGATGTAGTGTGTGGGAGGCAGAACTTGAGCTCTGTGATGTAGGAGCTGGAGGAGTTACATTATGTAACATTACTGATACAAACAAACAGAGGTGTGTGTTTTTGCTCTGGAGATTCATTTGTGGAAATCTGTGTTCCACTTGAACGGAAACCTGGTTCAGAAGGAGAAAACAGAACAGACCTGGGCTAATGTCAAAGATGGCACCGTGTCAGAGTCAGTACCTTCTCCACACTGGCGTAGCGGCTGGCCAGCTGCTTCCTGAGGTCGGCGATGTGATGGTCGTACTTCTTCAGGTCCTTCTTGAAGTTGTCGCCTCTGAACGTCAGCAGTGGTTTCTCTACTTCACTGTGGAGCTGAGAGAACAGATGTCACAGGATGGTACAAGTGGGCACTTTAACCCTTTATCAGACAAGTGACTATTTCTGGATTTTTGGTAATAAACATTAAATATGGGGCCAATCCCGTGCCTCAGTGAGGTCATGTTGGTTTTTATAACACTATACAATCGTTCAGGGAGATTTTATACACATTTTGAGGCTGTAAACAGTGAATATGAGTATTTTTTTGTCAGTTTATGACCTTATAACAGTTGCTTTATTACGTGTGTTTACTTTTTAGCAAGTGTTGCTCGGATGTTTTATGGGAAGAGGAGGGAGACTGTTGTCACGGCAACCGACGAGGAAGAAGATGAGGATGTCCAATAACACGCTAAGGTTGGAATTTTGAATTTCAGAGTATTTCAATGAGCGCCCTATAAAGGGTTAAGAAAAAAATAGAACCAATGACCCTGGATCTCATGTTCTATCAAGAATCAATACCAAGTTGAATTTGCAGGGTTGTCAGGTTCTGTTCTAGGTTAGGGTCCTGTGGTCTTAATGCAGGAGATCAATCTCCCAATAGAAGTCGGTGGTACTTTCACTGGAGGAGAACTCAACTAATTAAGTACAATTTAATATCACAGAATTTTGGACCATTATTATAATGTATCATGTATTAACTAATGCTAGAGGAAATAATAAATGAATGACAACATCCAAAAACACTAAAAAATGAAACAATGTCTTATGCAATGTCTTGAGAAGGTAAAACTCTGAAATACAGCCTTGACTCTATACATCTAGAGTCTCAAAAATATACACTGTTATTACAAAGACACACCATTTGAGGAGAAAGCAGGCCTGTAGAGATGAAACCTGAGCAGCAACAGGATTCATAAAATGTCAAAAAGAAAAAGCTTTGGCTCTTAGAGACGATGTTCTGTTTTTATAAGGTTGACATCACAACACACAACACATTGCATTTCACACAACAATGCATTTCACTTCCAACATCTTAATTACTGCTCATCTCCGACTGCGTGAACATTTATTATCACTAGAAAATAACTGTTAAGTCTGACGTCTGCCTCACAGCTCACTCCCCTCCTACACTTTAGCATCTATTGTCGTGTTTTCTATAGGTTGTTGTTGCTGCTTCACCTTCACCACAGATTTAAGCCTCTGCATCTCCTATGGCCAGTGTAACCCATGGTAACTAGGGGTTGGACAAAAACATCTATGGTCTGTCTGAGAGTTTAGACACATTTGGAGTCGGCTGTGCATCATCGTGTTATAGATAGATAAATGTTAGAGGTATTTAGTAAAACTAAGTTCTTGTGGACAGAATTTAAACAAACATTTAACCCATCCGATAAAGACCCACTGCTACTTTTGTGGCAATTACAAAATGACATTTTCTCAATATTTAACCTTTAATAAGTGTTTTATCACCATTTATTATAATGTAATATTATCTTCTGCATTTTGCTTTTTTTATCAAAGTAAAAATCAGGTATTTTCCTATATTTAATTCACTGATCATGTCAATGTTCATAAAAGTACAGATTAAAGTTGAGGGTTATTAAAACAGAGAAAACTAAAGAAAAATTGACTTTATCAGCAAAATATATCAATAATCAAACATAAAACAAGTGTCCATGCACTGTCATTGATCCAACTCCATGGGTTTTACTGATGAATCAATGTTGTAGAAGATGACAGTGTTTCCACGGTAACTACGGAGCCTCTGATCGTCCAAATGGGTCATATCTGATGACCATGAAAAGACGACAAACACCAATTATTTACATGTATTGATAGGATTAGTGGATCAGAAGTTATCAAAAATTTTAGATCAGTAGATGAGTTTGATTGCCAGGGGCTGTTTGGGTCTTTAAGGGTTAAAAATGGAGGAAGTAAATATGTGTTTTGGATGTGAATGGGGCATCGGCCTTTGAGATCATCATCATTTACAGTACTGTAATAGTAATAAAAGATGATCTAATTAAATAACTCTGTTGATGTAAAACCTTTATAAAAGAGCTTATTGCTTATGAGAGCCTGTTTCCACTTGTACAAAGTGATCTTCACATGTACAGATTCGATTAAACTCAGCTTGTCCGGTAATTAAAAAATGGTTTTATGTTTCTTCAATAAAGCCAAAGTGCTTGTCAGCAGCTCTCTGCACATAATGCTCATTTAACTCCAAGAATAACACTTGAATGCACTTCACCTTCCCTTCGCCCACTCACAGTGAGGCGTGGACTGTCACCGACCTAGTGGGGCCTGAAAGAGCCAGCATGGCCATCGGTGGCGGGGGGTAGGGGGTG
>JAPQRQ010000027.1:26074466-26094747 GCA_037367365.1 Apogon talboti
TATGAACAACCTGAAATGTCTAAAGAAAATTAAGTGTAATTTTAACAATATTCTGCCTGTTACTAAATGTTTTGTGCTTTTGTAGATCCAGTCCATAATGCACATCTATAAATGATAAGTTGAGGCATAATATTGTTAAAATTAAACTGAATTTTCTTAAGGAATTTCAGTTTTTTTCAGGTTATTCATATCTTTTTTGTTTGGATAGTTTATAAAAGTAAATACTTTCATAATTTAATGTTATTTGCACCAAAACATAGAAAAATGTGTAGTTGTCCTTATTTATAGGCTATTATGTTATGATTTTACTGGTCCGGTTAATTTCAGATCAAATTAGGCTGAATGTTGCCCCTGAAAGAAAACGAATTTAACATTCCGGCTGTAACATCTGTTTATTCAACATCATGCATTACTACTACTACTACAGTCAAATTTGTTCTTGCTACATGAGTGATTCATTCACCGTTTCAGCTCAGTCTATACTGAGGTTGACCCAGCCGGTGGCACAGGTTCAGGTTTACACGGTTCATTTCTGTGGTTTCCAGCGTTTGCTGAATCTGATGTGGTGTGATGTAAGTCCATTACACATAGCCTCTTACACCCCGCTGCCCCCGTAGTTCCAACTGTGTTGCCATGGTAATACTACGTGACTCCTGTAGCAACATACACATGCTGTACATCCACGTAACCAGGGGAACGTCAGATAAAAGCTCAACTAAACCACTTTTTGGAAAACAGAACACAACTAGAATAGACAAATATATAAACCAAGCTAACAGTCTGAGACCAGCGTACGTCATGAATAATTCCATGAAACGACAGACAAACTCTCTAGCGCTAAGCTAACACTAATCAGATCCAACAGTACAAGTATTATTTCTATCAATCTACCAGTAAAACTCATTGAACAAGACATAGAAGAGCAAAAATAAAGGTCATATTATGAGGAGATGCTGATGAATATTGTCTTACCTTTGCTATTTTCTGATATGATGGTTTTATATGACTGACGCTTCTGCTGATGGGTAAACCATTGTTTTGCGTTACATTGAAATGATTCAGCAAACAAATGACTCAGGGCTGAGCAGGTTAAAAACAGAGGTAGACCGATATATTGATTTTTTAAAATATCAGCCATCGGCCTTAATTTTTTTTTGAAGTTTGAAGTTCAATAAATGTTAAAAGAGTTCTATGTGTACAGGTGTTTCAGTTGAATTTTACAGTCAATGTGCCTTAAAAAAAAAAAAAAAGAAAAAAAGGTCTTAAATATCGGTCTCTAAAATCGGCTGCAGATATCGGCCATCGGCTCACCAAATTTGAAAAAATCGGCATCGGCCTTAGAAAAAGCCATGTCGGTCGACCTCTTGTTAAAAAGTAAGACAAAGTTCAGATACAAGTGAGAAAATGTTCTCCATGAGGCCCTCTGTTTTGACGATGTTGTGGAAATTCACAGGGGAGTTTTGTACCATTTTGTATCCTGGGTCCTTGGAGACACCGAATATCTCTTTTGGGTCATGAGCCGACAAAGTCTGGGAACTGTTGTTCTACTTGTACTGTGTTTAGAAGGATTTATGGTTTGTTTTGTGGGTCACACAGATAATGGGGCAGAAAAGAGGCAACTTAAAAATACAGTCAGATTTTGGAAAGGCCTTTAGATTTGCCTGTGTTTGTTCCATTTTCACAGTATTACTAAAGTTCTTTGTAATAGTCAAATACTACAATCACACACTTAATCGACCTACACAACATGACTTCCAATGAACATGTTTGACAATAGAATAATTAGGGCTATTTTTTTTTTTTTTTTTGGCGTTGACATAGAAAAGTCCTGGCTCTGGGACAAAATAGTTGATTACCCCATATGTAGGATAAACACAGTGGATTATGATTTATGTCTTCTGGCCAGTTGCACCAGAACTACAACTTTACAGAGACAACAAAGTGTTGTGGTGCTTTGTCCCACATATATAGACAATGTCCTACATTCTGATTTGATCTACATCCAAACTGGATTTTCTGAAAATCACCAAAAGACTAGAAAACTCCATTTGGTTGTTGACTTACATACTACCATTCTACTTATGTAAATACAGTATGTATATAACCTATAGAGTTTTATTACTATTATTATTGTTTCATTCAGTTTATCCTCTTACTATTTTAACCAGTGAATTTCCCCATCCTATCTTATCTTATCTTATGTTATGACCTAAATCGGCCTATAGATGCAAAATGACCTGAAAGACCAACCAACCACCTGCACAAAGCGGTTCAACCAGGTGATTTCATTGGGTTAAACCTGGGAAATACAGTAAGACCATCTAATGAGCAGGTTTAAAGCTGGTTTGAGCTGGATTTCCCACCGACTCCTGCTCAATATCCTCTCTGGGTTTTGGGACACACCTGTTTGTTGCTGGTGGTTTTCCTCAGAGTGACAGTGGTGTCTGAGTGTTGGCTGGGCTTCATACCGGTGGGACTTCCATTGGCTAAAGGCAAATAGAAAAACAACACATTATTGGCAAAAAGTGACAAGTGGAACCTGTTTGAAATGCAGAAAAGAGAATAGGCAATATTTGGACTAAGGTAAAAAGCAGCTCATTCGATGGTTCTTCTTGTTCCTCCTCCAAACCCACATTCAAACACATATTGAAGGAACCTCATTAATGTATACTGTGTAGCCTGGGGGGGTGGGGGGTGTTCACAGCTCCTGGTTTCACGCTCCGAGCCCAGTGGTTCCTCATGGCCTGTGATTCATCAGCTGTCCGCTTGTTGCATATCAAAGTAGCCCATCTCTGGCTGAAGGTAAACACGTGCGGCTGGCAGAGCGTGACCCCCCAGGCCGGACATTCACAGCACCAGAAGAACACAAAAATAGAAATGAGGGTCAATTAGCTCGACCTCCGTTGGTGACCAGGGAAATAAATGTAACGCAGGACGCACACGGAGAACAACGAGTCACATTTAAACAAACAAGAGCAGAAACACAATTCATTTCCACTCTGCATAGACCAGTAGTCCTCAAACAGTTTCAGATAAAAACACTGTTGACCATAAAGTTGGAAGAATTTAGTTTTCAGACACATTCCTCCTTGACTGGGTGCAACGATCACACACTGAGTCCCACTTACACTTAATCTATCAAGAATAAATCATATTACCACAATCGTGTTTTTATTCCAGCTTTATGTGGAAAAGTGTATTATGTTTCTTCAGGATCCAATATTACAAACATATACATCCAGGGAACAGTCTCTTCTCTCTTAATTTGGAAAATGAATGCACAGCCAATTACTTTGACAGTTGCCGACCCATTAAAACCAGCTCTGTGACCCATTTGGACCTGGGTTTCTGCACAGTCAGTGATACAAATACACTGTAAAGAAACACATTAATGATGCTATTTTTACCAAAATCATAAAAATCAGCTTTTCACATGTAGAAAATGTTTCACGGCACCAGATCCTTTTGATCAGATTTGTGAGGGTGGCATCAGTGCATCAGCATAAAAGTTCAACATCCATTAATCAGCAAAATGGGTTTTATTTATATATAATTATTTTCCAGAGATGTGATCATTAATCTGAGCCAGTCCTGTCATATTTACTCCTCTTCTCTAAACTGTTATCTCTGTCACTGACCAGTTCTCATCACGTCTCTCAGCCAAGTCTCTGCGCGAGTATAAACAGATCTTGCGTCTGCTACTGAGCCTGAGAATGAGGAAGAATGTGAAGCAAACATGGTCCGTTTTTAGTTAACTTCAACAACAAACCACAGAAATCCAATCAAACCACCTCCACAACACTCAACTGTGTAGCGTGGTGTTGTTTTACATGGTAGTGAACTGTGTTGAATGGTTTTGGGTTTATCAAACTGCATAGCGCCGGGGGTGCATTATAATCCATCCGAAAAAAGTCCATCAGATCTATTTCACACTACTTGGCTTTTTCTGCTTCTGCTGCTGTTTCTCTTTTAATAATTTAACAAGAATCCAGACTGCACTTAGCACGGACTTTCATAACATTAAATAAAAACGAACAAAATAAGGAATAAATCAACTGAACCAACAAAATGAGCATTTTCTGTATGAAATCAGAAAAGGCCCCACACATTATTATTTTTAGGATTAATCAAAAAGTAATCAAACAATACAAGTTTTATGATGTTTAAGGACGTAAAACAGTAGTTTAACAGTAAGGATATTTCCCAACACTGCTCCTAAATATATATAGTCTATACTACCCGTATATATTCTTATATGTTGTATAAATTTCTTTTATCTGTAATATAGAGTTAGCTTGTTGTATATTTTAGTAGTATTTTAGTTGTATTTGTATATTTATTATTATTTTCAGTATTTTGTCTGATATCTTTATACGGTCTTTTTGCACTTTAAGTGTTTGCTGCTAAACAGAAACAGAGCTGCTAAACGGATTTTCATTGGTCCTGTAAGTGACAATAAAGATCTATTCTATTCTATTCTGATGTTCAGGTACAGGTTTGTTAAAGGCAGAGTTAATATAATGGCTTTTTTGTGATGAACTGAAAACACTGAATTTGCACTAATACAGTATCTTTTTTCTTCAGCTTCGAAGACAAATCTCAGCAGACTTTTCAGACAGGAGGGAAACAATGATATAACAGCAGCAGCAGATAGAACCAGAGAAACTGTAATTTGACATTTGATGAGGGAAATTGAGCTTGTTTTGCCTCTGCTGAAAACTCATTTGTAGGGATTTTTTCTGCGAACAGAATTGCTTTCGACAAAACTGGTTAAAAAATTTGAGTCTTTGTGGAAAACACTAATTTCTGACAAAAACTGCACTCTGTGAATTTAACCGTATGAGTACATGATGGAGCTGTAATTTTTCACCAAATATAAATATTCCTTCACTGGTGGAGAAAAGAGGAATGGGTTTACCACTTTGATTTCTTTTGTCTTCCAGACCTCTAACATGTCTAAATAATAGAGAAAACAACATTAACAGTACATCTGACGTATATGTAGGACTGTGATCAGTGATTATCTCCAATGTTAATTACTGTCTCAATAAATGAATTGTTTGGTGTAAAAAATTTCAAAAAATAGTGAGCAGCATCCTCAGGAGTCTCACAACTCATAGATATGCAAAGAAACCTCAAAATATTCACATTTGATATACTGAAATCAGAGAACTTTAACTTTTTTTTTCCTCAAAAATGACACAAACTGATTATTAATCGTAAAAATAGCAAACAATCAAGTTATAATGATAAAATATACATACAGTAGTGGAAAAAAAATTTCAGACACACTTAAAATTTTACACAATGTCAAATATTATTGTGAAGTATTTGGAGATTTAAAAGGTGTGGCTGCATCAGGAACATACAAACAAATGTAAATTACTTTTTTCTATTTTTTACAAGAAAAAATAACAAAACTAAAGTCTTGACAGTTACAACATGTCATGTCCTGGATGTGTTTCATTATCTGTTAATACATCCAGTTTTGACCTCAATGGAACTGAGCATGTGCAGAAGGAGCATGTGGAGAATGGAACAATACGTGGCAGAGTTCAATGAATTAAGAGTGATTCTTAATGCAATAAATCACAAATGCATGAAGTGAACAAAAACTTTTTTCCACCATTGTGTATGAAGACGCATTTACTGTACTTTTTAGAGTCATTTTCTTGAACCAAGTTCTAAAATTCTTTGTAAATACCCTCTGAGAAAAGGCTTAAGGTGTGAGGTCATGGTCAAAAACAGGGTTTATTTCATCCAACACTAACCTGTGAGAACTGGGATGTAAAGAAAAATAATAAAAAAGAAGACAAAGGACCATTAATACTAGGCTTTGGTAACTACTAGACTTTTATCTAATAAATGTAACTTCCTTTGTCTTGCTCTCATGAGGGACTGATCATCTTCTTTTCTGTATCTTCTGTGTCTTCCATTTTACTTGTCAACTTAGAGTCACTTTATATTGCTTTTCTGGAATTCTTTTATTCTTACCATTCCCTTTAGCACTTAGGATACCCTATGTGTGCTTAATTAATTAATGAATTACTGGTGGAACACAAGTCTAGCGGCATTTAGTTATGTCCCCCAAAAAGTCTTGAACTTGAACTTTGAAGTTTATTTCGAACATAAACATAAACAAAATAAAAGGTGAAAGAAGGCAAAGAGGACCGACAGATTTAAACAGAGCATTCCAGAGTATCAAGAACAAAGGTAAGGCAAGGCAAAGAATACAATGTTGAACTAACTCAACAAGTTTGAGTAAGTTTAGAAAAAGTTCATTTGTGTGGTTCCTCTAGCCTGCATTATTTATATTTGTATATATTGTTCGTACATTGGTTTTATATGTGTTTCCCCACACCTCAACACAGTAACTCAACTACGGTAAAACTAAATCTCATATGATAACTGCTGAAAGTTAAACTGCGGCTGAGAGGCTTGAGCCAGCTGAAGTTACTGTACTTGTGCTTCAAACCGAAGCTGGAAAAACCCTGATTTGGATGATATGTCTTAAGATTAATGATGAAGCGCTTGGTTGCTTCCTGTCCGACGACTGGAGGAGCTGAGGAGCCGGGTCAGACCTAAAGCTGGCCTTCATTAAGCCTATATTTCTGAGGAGGATCACACTTGTCTGGTTGAATGCTGACAAACTCCCTGCAGCTGAGTGCCTCCCCTCTTGTTCTTCCTCTAAGTGTGTTTAGGCCACATGCCAGCAGAAAGAAGAAAACCATCTGCTATCTGCTGAGATGTCGTTAGTGAGGACGCTGGCAGCAATGCAACATAATAAGCCACTCATTAAGGAAATGTAAGATTGCGTAGTTAACTAGAGGTTTGTGATAATGTTAGACACAGCAGAGACATATTACAGCGATTTGCTTGGAACAAAAAAAGGTTTAAAGAAAAAAAAAAACATGACAGCGTCGATTGTAAATACAGGGGAATTACTGTAAATCTGGACTTGGCATAAAAGAACAGATTACAACTAACTAATGATCCCAAAAAGAGGGAAAAATAAAATAACATCCCCAAAAGGCAACAATCACCATCAAAAGAGCAACTGAATATGAAGACTGTCTAGACCCACACTGATTAGTTCTTTATAAACATCTTTTCTTCATTCTACCAGCGTCTGTGCTTCTATCTGCTGTTATTTATTAAAAATGATGTCAAAACGTGATGATTCAGAAGATGAGGCTCAGTTTTACCATATGGTGAGGAGTTGTTTGGTGCCAGCGGTCTCTGTGGGGCCTCAGCGGACGACGTGGGACGCCGCCATGTTGTTTCTGGAACGGAACAAAGGACAGAAATAAAGCCACTGTTTCACGTAATCCAGTGTTTGTACTTTTGTGCTTTTCTGATTTCACATTGGACAAAGTTTAGTTTAGTTTAGTTTATTTGAAAGGGGACAATGCATTTTCATAAAAACGCATGATTACACATGGTTAAAAAAGCCAGAATTAGCCAGATTCAACGCGAAACAAGCTTGTGTGACCTTTATGGAGGCGTGGCGTGACACTGACATCCACCTGCAATTATCAATTTGTCTTTTTATTTTCTGACACTGTTATATTACACTGGCTTACAATTATTTAGAAACTATTTTGTGCTAAACCTTATACTTTAATGAGGTGAATTGGAAAACAAATATACATGATACAGTGTTATTACATATACTGTTTTAAGGACATTTATACAATAGATAGAACCTGTGAAGTGAATGTTTTGTAATGTACAGACAGTGTTTTGCTCTAAGACAAACATTTCTTCTGAGTGAAACACATCCTCTCATTAATTCTCACAATTTCACATTTTGACCCTGGACTGTATCTTGAAAACCACAGACAACCAGCATTTGGACTTAATTTATATTTATTTGTGACTCAAACTCAGTAAAGTTTCACCTCTTTTATTCTGGGGGTGTTTTACTTGTAGACCAGTTTTATGAGCCTAATAATATTGGCAGTATTTTCCCTCAGTTTGTGGAGGACTATGATGATTTTTTATTGAATATATTTATTTAATCACTACGTTCTTTAGAAAATAGCTCAGAGGAACTGCACTTCATTTCATTTTCTACTCATGTACCATTCAGCTTTTAATATGAGGTTTTTATTTGCTCATAAAATGCACTTGGAACTAGCTTCTGTGCTAATGTGGCTAAAACACAACCTAAACCTTAACTTTTCTTATCTTATCTTAAACCACAGTAGTTAAACATACGACTCCTCTCTTCAGGCATGTTCTACTGATGTCTTTAAAGCTAAAGACCCATTTGTTTACTGCTACATATGAGTCCTGATTTGTATTGTTGAGTTTTACTAGAGTTTTATTATAATTTTATTGTGACCATAACTTCCTCTTACTGTAACTGTTTTTGCTGAACTGTTCTTTAATTTCATTAACTATTTTTACTCTTAAATTGTATTTGTTGTACAGCACTTTGATGTAAATATCTTTATAAATAAATCTACTATTATTAGGTCAAACATTATTGCTTGTCAATGCTCAGACACATCGCTTATGACCTGATGAATGGAAAAAGGTTAAACCTCAGCAGATGATTAACTCAAACACTGGAAATAGAGATGGAGATGTGCTGTTTTTCCATCTAGTTTCATTCAGTTGATTTTACACCGGCAAAGTGTAAGGATAAAATCAACCAGGTTTATTATTATATTTGCATTTATTTACAGAACATATCGAGTATTGAGTTTGAACAGTGAGATTGGGAAACGTTTAGAAACCTAAAAAATGCTCAGCAGCAGCGATAACGAGGGTTTGTATCAGAGAGAATAAATATGAAGTATATTTGGAGTACAAATTGGAGCTCTGCAGATTTAGGAACATCTGTTGTAGTAAAGTATGTAAGAGTAATTAAGATGAATTATAAAACTACTCTAATATCTTCCTGTTAGCGTCACATCAGCTGCCACTTACTGCTTCTGTGTCGACGATAACAGCTGTCACCAGACTCACAGTCACAGTTTAAGACTCACTTTATCCTTGTAATTCTTCCTCATCATACAAGATCCCTTTGTTTTTTTTGTTTTTTTTTTACCAATTCCAGAGGGATCAGGTATTACGACTGGAGCTGATCCTCATTTGTGTAGCCTCTATTAAAGGATGCACACTAAAAACGACAGTGTTACTTTGACTCTTGTTCTCAGTAGCAGCTTTTTGAAGTGCTGTATTCAGGCGTTAAACAAAAGCAAACTCTAACGAAATAATAAGCGACAGCTGCGGCATATGGCTGCCGAATGTAAAAATGGCTTTCAGGTGTTTTGTTCTACTTGTGTGTGTGTGTGTGTGTGTGTGTGTGTGTGTGCTGCGAGCCAACGTGAAATCAGTGCCAGAGTTGTTGTTGATGCAGCCTCGGTCTGTCCCGTGGGAGTCCATCCTATCCCTCTGGATTTCAGCCCAAATGAGGCGTAAAGTACACACACCAAAGCACATGTTTGTGAAAGGTCACCCGCCTTCAAGGCTCGGTATTAACAAACCCCTCCTCGTCTCTTCGTTAGCAGTATATTAAGGCTGAAGACAAACAGTAGACACTTCTCCGCGTCTCTGAATCAACAGATCCTAACGCTGAGATAGTGGTGAGGCCGCGAGGACTGAAGTGCAACTCGGTTAAGATAATCAGATTAAAGTGGATCGAATCAGTCTCCCCATGAATGGACCGCTGAGACGCGATGATGATGATGGGGAAGGAATGGTAATGAGTTCTCATAGTTCAGGGAGTTAGAGCACTGAAAACCTGAAGGAACACAAGAGGAGGTGGTTCTCTGTTCAGGGCAGCGTGGAAAATTATGCTGAACGAAAAAAAAACCCAAGATTTAAATATTAAAGACCTGCAACTATTTTTGTCATAACTCCCACATGATTTGTCTTTCATAAGTGATTTATCACCATTTATTATAATATTATCCTCTGAATTTATGATTTTTCAGTGAAAATAAGGAATGTTCCTATATTTAATTTAATATTTAATATTTAATTTTTAGATTACAAAAAAAAAATACCAGCACCCAAGTAACTATGGCATTTCACAAAGAGCGCTTGGTTATGTGCTTTATTCCTTATTCTGTATTTTTTATACATTTACTTTACAATACAAGAGAGCTAAGGCTAAGCTGGAGTTCGATTCCTTGTCTGTATACAAAAACTTGGCCAATAACTGATTGTATTTCTCATTAACGCTGGTCTGTTTGCGATTATTTCGACATGGTCTGTACTGTAAGCGTTGCTCACCTTAAACCTGCTGGAGTTGGTGACTTGTTTTGCTGCCGCTGAGCAAACATTAAATTGTGAGGACCGAAAACAAGTGCATTGTCTGCAGACACAGTGACATGTTCACTGGAGGAATGAACACAGACAGTTGCTGTGACAGCTGCCAAAAATGACAGCTGTCACAGATGATGAGCTCAGAAAGACAGAGTGAAAAGTAGAAGAGGAAAATGTCAGAGGAGTTGAGTCTGAGAGGAGTCAAGTGCATCCATCTACACACTGCACTGAGCCTGTCGTTACTGGGATGGAGTTTGCTTCACCAGTGAGCATATAGGTACAATACTCTATATAGAAATATATAAGATGCCATATGTGCAATAATTTAACCCATAAAGACCCAGTGATACTTTTAAGGCAGTTCCCAAATAAATGTTTCTCTGTATGTAAACTTTCACCATTTATTATAATATTATCCTCTGTATTTAGCATTTTTTCAGTGAAAATCAGGTATTTTCCTATATTCAACTCACTGATCATGTAGATCATGTAGTCAGATTAAAGTTGATGGTTATTATATCAGAAACAGACAAAACTGAAAAAAAGTGACATTTTCAGCAAAGATATCAATAATTGAACATAAAAATAAGTGTCTCCATCCACTGTCATCGATCCAACTCCATGGGTTTTACTGGTGAATCAATGTTGTCGTAGATGATGGTGTTTCCACAGTAACTACGGAGCCTCTGCAAGTCCAAATGGGTCATATCTGATGACCATGAAAAGATGACA
Source organism: Apogon talboti (assembly GCA_037367365.1). Lineage (NCBI taxonomy): Eukaryota > Metazoa > Chordata > Actinopteri > Kurtiformes > Apogonidae > Apogon > Apogon talboti. The sequence goes on from JAPQRQ010000027.1 coordinate 26,085,480, forward strand.
AAGTGCATTTTACACCAATTACATTACATTACATGTATTGATAGGACTAGTGGATCAACAGTTATTCAGTAGATGGTTTTGGTCGATGGTGGATGTTTGGGTCTTTATGGGTTAATCATTTTGTGACACTCTAACATTATGTCTTTAAGGCCAAGCTTCACTGTGTGATATTTAGTGACAATTAATGGTGAAAATGCATCTTGTAACCACCTGACAACTCCTCTATCTACTCAATGGTGGATTCCGGTTCTTTCTATAACATTTCCCACAAGCCAACACTGGACAACCCTAAAACTCAGACTGTGGATGAATTTGTGTGTCTGCATAAAGTAAATCATTACTCAGTCTTCAGTGTGTTTGCAGGTGTGTCTCCTACCTTTACTGGAGCTGTTGACGTAGTATCTCAGTCCCTCAGGTGACGTGTAGCTCCTCCATCCTGGGGGTAAAGTCTCCTCCCTGGGTGCAGCTGTCGGCTCCTGTTACAAACAAACATTTCACCAACACATTCAGCCTCGATTATGAAGAAAAGGCAGATTCTTCATCATTTTGACATGTTTTTTCCCCTTAAACAAAACCCTTTCCTTTTCAGAATCCAAAACATCACAAAAACACACTGATCCTTTAACTTGGAGCATTTTTGCAATTATAAAACTGCACAGGCTGATGATTATTGATGAGGATGATTTGATTAATAGTGCAGCTTTACTAGAACTAAACATGTTTCCTACTGTTTATTATAGCAAAAAAAATAAGACTACAATGAAAACCAGCAGTAAATAAGAAAATAATGAGCTTAAGTGAAAAACTGATTTTTTGTCTGTTGTTAAACTGCTTTTCTTGGTTTAGTAACACCTTTGCATGTCCTGTATTTGTTGTTTCGGTAACTCAAGGCTTTTTTTCTGATAAGTAATTCAAAAATACAGTCAGCTTCTTAAAATAGTTGGAAAACGAACTCAAATTAAACAGAACACAAAACCGAAATTGAACTCAATGAAAATAAAATCTAGAACTGGTCTGAAAACAGTGAAAAATCATACAATTAAAATTCGTGCTTCCTTTAAGAACCTCTCCAGCTCGACAGAAGTACAATGTGTGACTCATTTGCTTGTTGTTACATATTCATTGTGGGTATGCTTCTCCTAAAATCATTAATTTTCTGTTTTAAATACCACACCTCGACACCCTCACGATTGCTGCTTTTTGTCAGTGTTTCTGTTGATACTGCACATATTTTTTTGAATACTTTTTTGAACAGAAAACTATTAATTAAAATTGTCAGTCGTCCATGACACTGAAGTAAATTAGATACAATTTTTTTTGGCTGTACCGCCCAGCTCTAATAAAAAAATTATGAAAATTTCCAAACTATAACTCTGCAAAGTCTGACACAGCAGCCCCTTTGCTTAGGTTGCATTTTATTTTACTGCTGTTCAAAGAGGAAAATCCACTTTCACTGACTCCAGCTGCTAAATTACACAGGGTTTGTAATTAACAGGTTCGTCTCCTAATTTCCTCTGGAGTTACAAAGTGCTACAGAGCTTCTGGGCGCCGCGGGGTGACATGTTATATGAGGATAATCTATTTTAATTAGTATAAACTTCATTAAGTTGATTAATTCAGGACATAAGCCGCTGTATCCCTAAATGAAGAATAAGTTCTTATTCGGGACAGAATGTGGCCGTTAACTGCAGACGATCCTGAAGGCTGTGAAAATAGATGTTTGCTCTGAGTGAAATAGCTGAGTTTAATTCATTCTCAGCGAGTGAACATTGAGAAAGAAACCTATAATGTTGCACCGCTGCTGCTTCGGCTTCATTAAAGTTCTTCTGTTGTGGAGTATAGCATTTCGGCCAGCTTGCATAAGCAGTAAATGTAAATGTCTGCATCATGACGATGAAGTATTATTGTTGTGATTTTTCCATTTTGCTTTTTAGCAGTTGCCACTCTCTAAATAATAGCGTTATTCGCACAGTGAAATATGATCCGCTGAATGGATTACTAATAATAAATGCTCGCTCCACCTTATCAGCGTTCTCCAGGAGCCACAACACAGCATTTTCTACAGCGGGGGTGTCAAACATGCGCGATGAATTTGCAAAGTGCAAGAATTACACTGAAGATCAACGGTGTCGAACTGGTTTTAGTTCAGGTTCCACATACAGAGCAATTATGATCTCAGGTAAAATAATATCATAATAACCAATAAATAATGACTCCAAGTTTTCTTTTTTGGTTTAAGGTTAAAAAATATTCCCATAATGCCTATTAATAATGACAATTCCAAAATTTTCTCTTTGTTTTAGTGCAAAAAATATTAAGTTATAAAAATATTTACATTAACAAAAATATCCTTTAACAATAAAATGTGAATAACCTTTTAAAATATGAACCTGAAGAGTATAAACAAAATTAAGTGCAATTTTAACAACACTCTGCCTGTTACTAAATGTTTTGTGCCCTTGTAGATCTGATCTGTAATGCACATGTATAAATGAGTTCATGCATAATATTGTTAAAACTGCACTTAATTTTCATGAGAAATGTAAGTTTTTTCAGGTTATTCCCATCTTTTTTGTTTGGATAGTTTGTAAATGTAAATATTGTCATAATTTAAGGTTATTTTTTCTCTTTTAATGTTATTTTTTTTGTTCATCCTTGAGAAAAATTTGGAATTATCATTATTGGTATTTATAAATGTTTGTCAAATTTGTAAATGGAAATATTTTCAAAATTAAATGTTAGTTTTTTGCAGTAAAACACAGAGGAAAATCTGTAGTTGTCATTTTTTATCGGTTATTATACTATTATTTTACTGGTCTGGCCTACTTCAGATCAAATTGGGCTGAATGTGAGTTTGACGTTCCTGTTCCATAGGTCCTCTCTCTGTACACTAGGACTCCAATGACTGCGGTGTACTTTAGGAGGGAAAAGTCCCTTTTAATCGGCGGGGATCGGTGGCTGGCTGTTCATTTTCAGACGCAGCAGTGCATGACTCGTCGTGCTGAATGTGAATGTGATGGAGGGCCTGCCGAACCTCCAACGAGACATCAGAGGGGAGGTGGGTGGATGGACAGATATATAAATGGGGAGATCATTAACAGCGTGATAAAGCGGTCGTATCGTGTTCCTTCGGTCGAGCGGGCGACGGGGCCGAGTGGGTGGAAGTGAGCGGATTGATGTGTGACATTAAAGGGCCTGATTGGATCTTTGTGTCGCCGCTGCTGATATAAGAGCAGCAGATAGCAGCCAAACGCTTTGCTGCAGTATTTTCGTTGTTCAAGGCTCACAAATGGGATGTTTACTGCGCAGAATAGATACGTAACGTCCACAACAGACGAGTCACCAGTCTCTTATATGAGCCATGTGCTGTAAGAATGACCTCCATCTACAGCAGGAGTAAGACGTTTAGTGGTGAACTTGACAGGTCTGTGTAATATCCCTGTGGGTTTAGCCTCTGCATCTGTACTGTATCTAAACCTAGCTTCACACTGCAGGTACAGATGGCCCAAATCAGACTTTCTGCCCATATGTGACCCATATCTGAGGTTTAAGACAATCAGAACAGCACAAATCCATTTTTTTTAAATAAGACCCACCCCACTTTCATATGTGATCCTAAATATACAGATACATATCTGATGTTTTACAGTGTGAGTTCAGGCTGAACGGTTGTGTCGAATTTCATCCGACTTTTACGTCATGGAAATGCAAGAGACGTCACCATTTAATTGGCGTATGACAACATAAGCTTCTTCCTACTCCATTTCAGACATAAAGTGTTATAAAGAGCCACTATGAAATAGTTGTACACTGTGTGACATTTATTTTTCTTTTTTTAAGTTGTGCAATATTGTTTATTGTTGCTACTAATATTGTTATTATTATCATTATTACAATTACATACTTATATTACTTTTTACTTATATAGCGTTGTTACAACTACTACTACTGTTATTACTTTATTATGACTTTTATCCTGTGATTCTTAAACTATATATGTATATACATATTGTGCATATTATAATATCGTAACATAATTAATTTTTTTTATGTATTATTACTACTACTTTGTTATCATTGTTTCTAATAGTACTCTCTAATGTGCAATTGACTGTTTTTTTCCACTACTGTTTTTAATTGTTGTTATTAATATTTTCTTGTAATATTTCTTGTATGTGTACATTCGTGTTGTGCTGCTACTGGAACCTCAATTTCCTGAGGGCTCTTCCCAAGGGATCAATAAGGTTCTATCTAATTGAATTGAATTTAATCTAACTACATGAACAAGTAAGTTGGTGGAATCGGAATAACTTGCCTTGGAAATGAAAAACACGAATTCACTAATAAGGATCCACTTAATGTTTTTCCACAGTCAACCAAGTAAAACTAACTCATCCACCTCACCACTGCTGATTTCACACGTCTTCTAGTTTGCAAGAAGTGCAAAACACTGACATACTGGAAACTCTTAAAAAGTACAGATCTTCAAGTGAGCCCTGCCAAATCCTACAGTCCTCTGGGGTTCTGCTGGGAATCCCGGATCTCTCCACTCCACTTGTGTTAGCTCAGTTTGTCTGAATGGGAGGAAACTAACGAGACAGGCTTTGTCCGACTCCTGCAGGAGGAAGGATGCTTCTCCTCCTGCCTCCCCGGCTCCTGCTGGCTCATGAGGACTGACAGCCGCAGAAAGAAAGCATTAAGCTCACTTTCACTCTGGAAATGAGATTAATGAACCTCATCCGTCTTACAGCAACAGCCGAGAGGAGCTTATGCTTACATCTCTGAGCTTTCATCTGCAACTCCTGTACCGTATTCACTTCTACATTTATAAATGTTAATAATCAGCAGCTGGAAAGTTAAAAATAGGACATCAATCTAAAAATTTCAGTTCTACATTATCATAACAGAAATCTATTTTGGTCTTTTAACCCATAAAGATCTGGTGCTACTTTTTTCCAGTTCCCAAATGAATTTTTCTTTCTATTTAACCTTTCTTAAGTCATTTATCACCATTTATTATGATATCATCCTCTGTATTTAGCATTTTTACATCTGTAAATCATTTATTTTCTGACATTTAATTCACAGATCACGTAAATATTCATGAAAACTCAAATTTCAAAAGTTTTAATATCAAAACAGACAATACTGAAGAAAAAGTGACTGAAAAAAAACAAGCACCTCCAACTTCTGTTATTTATTAAACTCCATGGGTTTTATGGGTGAATCAATGTTGTAGAAGATGACGATGTTTCCACGGAAACTACGGAGCCTCTGCACGTCCAAATGGGTCATATCTGATGACCGTGAAAACTGAGAAACTGCATTTTACCTCAACTATTTACATGTATTGATAGGATGAGTGGATCAATAGTTATTTAATACTTTACATCAGTAGATGCCTCTGGTCACTGGTGGCTGTTTAGGTGTTTGAGGGTTAATCTAACTGCTCTGTCTAAGCAGGGAGGAAGATTTGGCTTTTAATTTTAGATAGCTCAGATGAAGGCTAAAAACAGGTTTCACATGGTTTGTTCCAGCGCCCTGCAGCAGCTGCTGACTGCGCTGAGAGTTTCAAACAGCAGCAATTATAACAAAACAAGAGGAAGCCTCAGAGAGGAATGTACAGTCCTCCAGAGGGCATGGAAAAAGCAATAAGGCTTTTATTCTCTCACAGGCTCAATGAGCATATAGTGATGTATGGCTCAGCCGGCAGGTCGGCTTCTGTTCCTGCAGAGGATGGACAGAATCTGCAGGGTTTGTCTGCAGAGATGCATCATGTATGGCATCAGATTAGTCTCAAAAAGTGTAACTTATTGCATATTACATACTTATTACACATTATTATTATCATTACTATTACTGATAAGTGCCTTTATAGATGAAACCTGAGCAGCAACAGTGCTCATAAAATATCACAAAGAAAAAGCTCTGTCTCTTAGAAACGATGCTCTGTTTTTATAAGGTTCATATCACAACACACAATACATTGCATTTCACACAACAATGCATTTCACTTCCAACATCTTAATTATTGCTCATCTCCAACTGCCTGAACGACTATTATCACAAGAAAATAATGCTAAGTCTCAAGTCTGCCTCACAGCTCACTCTCCTCCTACACTTCAGCATCTATTGTTGTGTGTTCTATAAGCTTTTGGTGGCTCGATACATCTATAGTCATGTATCATTTACCCTTAAAGAGCCAAACAGCCACTCGTGATCAAAACCACCTATTGATCTAAAATGTTTAATGACTTCAGAACCACTAAGACCTATCAATATGCTGAAATATTTCAGGTTAAATACAGTTTGTCATCTTTTCATGGTCTTCAGATATGCTCCGTGGTTTCCGTGGAAACACCGTCATCCTCTACATTGATTCACCAGTAAAACCCATGGAGTCTGATCAATGACAGTGGATGGAGACGCTTGGCTTTATGTTCGATTAATGATATACTGTGAATTTTCTTCCGTTTTCTCCATTTTCATTTTATAACCTTTGAATTTCCTCTTAGCTTTCAAGAATATCTCCACGGTCAGTGAACTAAACATAGGAAAAAAACTTATTTTCACTGAAAAAAATTAGAAATTACAGAAGATAATATTGTAACAAATGGTGATAAATTGCTTGAGAAAGGTTAAATAGAGAGAAAAATTAATTTCGGAGCTGCCACAGAAGTACCACTGGGTCTTTATGAGTTAAAAAGAAAGGCAGAAACATGAAGTTCTTACCATGGTGTTGGAGAAAACCAGTCTGTCAAGCAGTCTGGGAATATAAATGAAGCAGAGCAGAGCTGGTTTGACACTTACTGGATCTCATTAACGTCCCAAATGATCCAGAGCCTCTGCAGGGTCAAAGCTACGGCCACGACCAGGGAAACACAGACACTGAGCATCTTTCACCCTCTGTTCCACTGGCAGAGACACAGGCTTTGGTTTTGATCTGCAGGACATGTTGTGGAGTGTCTTAGACATAGAAACGTCCAGTGGCTCTCACTTTGTGTCAGGACATACAAAAGAGGACACTGTCAGGCTGAGCTGTGATGTCCTGGGGCGGAACAAGGACTTTTCTGTCCGTCCGGCTTGTTGTCGTCTGTTACATCAAACTGGGCGAGCAGAAAGTATCGGCCTGGTCAAACAGATGCGCTCTGTCTCTCAATGGAGAATACAGTCACTTGTGGATACGACGCAGGTCCTTTGGGATCGAAAGGAAAGATTCAGTTTAGGCTTTTTCAGTGGAGCTTCAGTTAAATTTGCATTCTGCAGATGTGACCCGCAATTTAATCTGATGTACTGTGATTTAGAGCTTGTAAAAACACATAAACTGCATTCTGAGTGTGCAAAAACAAAAATGTACTTTATCGCTTCAAGGATGATGACACCTCTGGGATGTAAAGAAGACTTTTAGAGGATCATTAGTGTCAATTCAAGTCAGTAGAATAAACAAGCAGCTGTAAAATACCCCCATATGGCATCACTTACAATTCTTGAATGTGTATTAATTCATTGTACTGACTCAAAACATACACCCCTATTCTAAAAAGACAAAAATCCTAAATTCCTGAACTGTTTATACATGTAACAACACATCACAAACATTTGAGATAAAAACAACATCAGCGTGCTCTGCTTCTTCTACTGTTCATTAGAGTCATGTCTATTGTAGCCTACAGCGCCACCTGTTGGAGACACAAAGCAGAGTAGATCAGTCACTTCAATCCAGTTTACGGAAAGTTTTTTCAGCTTTTCAAAGGTTTGTTTCAAACTGCTTTGACATTTTATGGAAACAGGCCTTCTGACTGTTTCTAAATGTGAAGGACACTTCCTTTCTGTTGTGATTTTTCATTGTAAGGAAAATAAACACAGGTTTCTTGGTTACGCCTGGTCGACACCAGCTCCGTTTGGAAAAAAAGTCACTACATCATGTGTTCCACTTCGGTTTTGATCCAAATCAAACCTTCAGTATGTGAAGGTTCAACTTGTTGAATCTGTTGAACCATGGATTTTTCAGGCACTTCTTTGTAATATAAATAGTGATGGTATCTGTTGTTGTTTTAAAACTTGCAATTAGATTGAAATCATTTTATAATCTAGTTCTGACTAAATGACGTTACGCGTTTGCCCATGGATTTCTAAAGGTAGTACAGCTCCTGCAAAATGTGCTTCTTGTCAGAAATCTTCATTTTTACCGCATTTGCGAACACAAAAGATAATTACTATGTAAGGCTATTGTTTAATTTCACTGATTACTTCATTTAAAGTTTAGAACAACACAGTGGTGCTGACAGGCTGCTGCCATGGCAACAAGATGGAGACGCAGATGTTTTCTCATGGATGTCAATGATACAGAAGCAAATGCATTACATTCACAGAGACATGATAAGTCATAACTAACGCATAATCACAACATTCTCTGCAATTTATCTAAAACTATTTACATTATTTAAATTACAGTTTCTTGTTTTTTCTTAAATTTTAATGTGCTGTCGTCTCATTTTTCAGAGAAATGGGTCTGATGAATTAATCAGCACATCACTCTGCATGTGTCCAATGTGTTTCCTCCTCCTCATTCTGTCACCAATGTACAAAGCAGCTTTGTCTAAAATAACAGCCCAAAAAATAAATAAATAAATAAATAAAACAGTCAAAAACCAGGCTATTTTTGTCGCGTTGTCCATTTCTTATTTCCGATCAGAAGACCTTGGATGTCCCGCTGGATTTCAGAACCCCACAACAGACTGAATATTAATGGGTTTTTATGTATTCTAGACACATAAGAGACGTGTTAATCCTGAGATGAGACAATCAAATCAGCTACAAACAAACTAACACTAAGTCTATTTTTACTTCAAAAATAAAACTCTGAGATAGAATTTGCTTTTCCATGATGCTAACTGTGTCTATCTGATCATGTAGTCTGACCTCTGGGTGTCTTTTACAACAGATGCACTGTCAGTGGAAATTTCTGTTGATTGGTTAGGGTCAAAGGTCACGTCTCCTGGGTGTGTTAGCGATATCTGCAAATGAAGCATTGTATTTTGTGTTTAGACTCAGTTTACCCACGTCATGCATTTTTCTACCTCGTGGCTGTTTTCAATGTTCATGAAGTTTTCTTGGACGTATTACAATCAATCACAAACTAAATGATCCACTTTTTATTTCCTCCAAAACCAAAGTCGAGCAGATATTACAGAATAACTCAGGAGCTTTAACTGGAGACATTTTGGTTTTAGTTTGTGTGTGTGTGTGTGTGTGTGTGTGTGTGTGT
>JAPQRQ010000027.1:26094847-26113071 GCA_037367365.1 Apogon talboti
AGAATAACTCAGGAGCTTTAACTGGAGACATTTTGGTTTTAGTTTGTGTGTGTGTGTGTGTGTGTGTGTGTGTGTGTTCATCTGTTGTCGTCTCAGTCACCTCTTGTGTGGTTCCTCAGGATCACCTCGAGGGAATTTATTCAGATTTGACAGAACAGGTCACTCGATGTGATTAGAATTTAGTGGTCAGAGTTCATTGTGGACTCACGAGACATGTTTTTGGCCTTAAGTTAAGAATTCAGTCAATAATCAAATATGTTCAAGGAGGATATGAGTCATCCACAGGGAGAAAATACTCAACTGGAGAATTACACCACTAATGAGGCTGCAGGAGGCAGAAGCACATGTCAGCATCAAAAACATGCTGAAAACTTTCCATAACACTTGAGGAGTGGCCTTTTCTCTTATTTTACCTTGACTTTTTTATATTACTATGTAACTTTTATATTTATTAATATTTACCTCTACATACTTGTTGTATTGTGATTGTGGATTTTTTATGAGTTGCTGGATATCTTCAATTTCCCCCATTAGGATGAACAAACTACCTCTTATTTTATTCTTTTCTATTCTATTCTATTCTACTCTATTCTATTCGATTCTGCTCTAGTCATTCAATTATATTTTATTGTATTCATTGTATCGTATTGTATTGTATTCCACTCTAAATCAACAATTTAGCCCATTCTTAAAAAAGATGGAATGCACTGGTACATTTGTGTTGCTGTCCAAATCCTCATGGACCTGATCTGATGATGAAAAACAATTAATATTCTAGCGCTGAACATCAACCGTCATGTTGAAGGACTCCCAAATGGCCTAATAATTATATCCAGGGCTTTAATTGTTTTGAAGGTTTGTTTGAAAGGCACAGGGCTTCAAAGTAACTGATGGATGAAATGTTTCCAGCTGATATCAACTGTCCAATCAGAGTGAAACCCAAACCTGCCGCCAAAGCCGCTTCTGTCCCCTCACTCACCTTGCCGTGACATTATTACAGTCGCACAACTCGACAACCTCCAATAAAAGGTGCTGCACAAACTTTACAAAGAGACAAGTGACAGAAGAATTCGGTCTGTGCTGCGATTACGGAACCTGCCAGCGGATGAATAACAATGGTCTTGTCACGGCGGACGGTTGACTTTGGCCTGACGCCACAGTCTCATTGTTAAAACGACTGTATCCCACTCAGGCTTTGATGGCCTTTTATTTCCGTACCAGCTGCCTGCAATAATCCTCTAAAAGGAATATAATCAATCCTCCTCAAATCCACTTTTAAAGGTTGTCTGCCTGTTCGTGTCCGGGTACTAATCACTTCAGTTGGCTTTATCCACCAAAATAGCAGGAGTAAAACTCTCAAAACACATTGGATAATCAAATATTAAGCTTCAGTCTATATGAATGTGCACAGGCTCCTGCAGATCGTATAAATATCCCAAGTCACTGGTAGTGAAAATACTCCACTACAAGTAGAAATAATGTATTAAACCCCTAAAGGATGTTAATAAATGAGCTTGAGTGGGAAAAATCGCATTATATTCTATCAGATCATCGTATGTTTAAGATGTTCATTTGGATTAAGTAGGACGAAAAAATGAAAATAAGCAAATAAAACAAACACTTCATCCTTCAGTTTATCACCAACATCTAAAATCAACACATTTGGAGATTCATGGTTTGCTGTCAGACAAATGTAGTATAGTAAAAGGTATAATATTTACCTCTAAGATGTAGAAATACTGGAAATACTTAAGTAAAGTAAACATACTGTACATCAGTATTTGTACTTAAAGATCCATCTGGTGGTGAAGTACCTCTAGTAATAAATGTTCATATTAGATCAAATATCAAGGGTCTAGATGGTACATAGGTTACTTGTAATACATTTTTACATGATGCTTTTTTATTTTTTTAATCGTTTGTTGAGTTTGTTGGGTAGAGAATATAACAATAATACAAAATGTCAATTTATTCAAGATAAGATAAGTTAAGGATAAAGATAAAGATAAAGATAAGATACAAAAGATAAGACTTAATTCATCCAAAAGAAATTCTTGATTAATATTATGATTGATATTAATCACATACAGGTCAAATGATTAGTGTAATGTTCTACAGCCATAATCAAATATGTTCAGCACTAATTATGAGTTCATTGACTGACAGTGAGTATTGATTTAACAAGTGAGTCAGATATGTCTCACACACATTTTTGGATGAATGTGTGAAATGCCAAAATTACACTGAAGATATTAAAAATCAAGGATGTCAAAATCATTTTAATTCCGGGGCCACATTCAGACCAATAGGATCTCAAGTGGAGCTGACCAGTAAAATACTGTCAACCTATAGATAGGTTAGTGTACAAAAGTATCTAAATCCTTTCAGTGCAATGAGGGTTTTTGTTCCACGTTTAGGACATATTTCTGAATGAATAAGTTCAGAATAACAGAAGCTAAATATAACCCCGCTGCTTCTTCTTCTTAATCCAGGATCCATCCTTCTCCATGATGAACAAACAACAGGTTCATGTAACTCGACCTGTGCGTGTCCATGTAAAGACAGACGGCGTCCACCAAGGACAGTGGTCACATATAAAAGAGGCAGCGCCACTGGTTGTAAGGATGTGAGGAAGGTAAGTCCACCGGCCGTCAGTGTGTACATGTAGTAGGTGTGTGAAAGTGTTGACATATTGTGTGTTGTGTCTTCTCAGAAACTGTTTTTCAATCTTCTGAGCTTCATAGTAATCAGACGTGATCATCAAGGTGAGTACAGGACGCCTTTGGAGGACCAGGATCACCTCCAGTGTTGAAGGACATAAATGATGTCAAAGTGTGTCTCCTTTGTGAGTCAGAAAATGAGCGCAGACGGGGAGATGTCGATCTTCGGGCCGGCCGCTCAGTACCTCCGTAAATCTGAGAAGGAGCGGACGGAGGCGCAGACTCGGCCCTTCGACGGCAAGACGGCGTGTTTCGTCACCGACGAGAAGGAGCTGTACGCCAAAGCTGAGATCCTGGACAAGGCGGACGGCAAAGTGACGGCAAAGACGGCAGACAACAGAGTGGGTGGAGCCGATAAGTGGACTGAGAGTAGAGGAACGTTACTGAGGCTGGTGTGGAAGGAGTTTTACACAGCTGCAGGGTGTCATCCTGCACAAGCTGCAATAAAGAAGCAGCAGATTTTATTAGTGTGGAGACATGGAGCCTCCCCTGAAGCCCTAAAAGCTGCTTAGATGAGACACAAGACATTCTTCAAGTGGAGAAAATCTCAACTCCTTAAAGTTTCTGGAGACAGTGAATACATATCAGTATTTGTTGGTTAGAAATGGAATGATGTAATCCATCAGTTGTCTCCACTAACAGTTACATTAATCAGTAACTAAAGAGTCTAAAACAGGGGTTTCAAACATAAGGCCCGTGGGCCAAAACCGGCCCACCAAAGGGTCCAATCAGGCTTGTGGGATGAAATTCTGAAATGCAAAATTTACACCGAAGATTTTAACCCATAAGGACCCAGAGCTGCTTTTGTGGCAGTTACAAAAATGAATTTTTCTCTCTATTTAACCTTTGTCTTGAAAATGTCTTGCAAGTTAAAATAAAAAACATATTTTCAGTATTCTTTGTAAATGGTTTAACCTTGTTCTCTTCCGTGTTTTCATTTCCCAGACTGTGACCGTCAGGGAGGACCAAGTGTTCCCCATGAATCCCCCAAAGTTCGATAAGATCGAGGACATGGTGATGATGACGCACCTCCACGAGCCGGCGGTGCTGTTCAACCTGAAGGAGCGCTACGCCGCCTGGATGATCTACGTAAGTCACCCGGATCAGAACAACAAGGTGAAAACCAGGAGGATGGAGTTGGTAAAAGGACACAGGTTTGAGATCAGAATAAAATAGATCTAAATTCCATGTTTGAGGTTTTATACAACTTACATCTAACAACTAATAAATGTAGATGTGAAAGGATCAACAAAATATATAAAAGCTAAAAGTGTGTTACAACTTCCTACAAATTAACATCATATATTGTCTGGTTTTATTCAGAAAATGAGAAATCTAAGAAATCATCAAAGAACCTCTTATGAGTCATATCAGTGTTAAAGACCAATATCTGCAGTATGTGTATTTAAGCACAAATATCAGGTACTTGTACTTTACTCCAGTATTTCCATTTTCTGCTCCTTAATACTTTATTGTACTACATATCACAGGGACAAAAATTGCACTTTTTACCTCACATCTAAATTCACGTTATTGGTATAGAATAAAAATCAATAAATATGATGTATTATTATAGATTAATCTACTTAACAGTATGAACAGTGACTAAAGTGAGCCCCATCATCACCAGCAGCTGAAAAATTAAAGCATTAAACCAAGGACAAGATTAGCGTTTCAATAATTATGATCCTGAAAAATGGATTAATCTAAAATGATCGCTTCTGCACTTTTACTTTTGATATTTTTAGTATATTTTTATGATAATGTTTTCATAGTTTTACTTTAATTTTAATAGAGAATGTTTTTACAACTTCACTCACTTTGATAACAGAACAGAAACTCCACTGCAGAAAGATATTCACATTATTATTTAATGTGTTGATGAAAGATTGTGCAAATCTGGAGCTAATAATCAAAACATAGATCCTGATAGATACTGATTATTGATTTTTTTAATCTAACTAAACTCTTCTTATTCTACTTTGACAATTTCTCGATTTCTCTAAAATGTGAAATGTAAGATTAAAGAAAAACATGAGAATATTTTCAGTTAAAAGATGTTATTATAGATACGGGGAATCCTTATCCCTGCATGTACACAGTAGGTGTAAGTGTTCAGAGATGTGCCTCTGCTGTGCATCTGGTCTAGTGTTTGTCTCAGTTCAGGTGGTCTTGACCTCTCCCCTCGCTCAGGGATCATCAGGTTAACGCCGTTGCTGTGTACATTTCCATGCAGACCTACTCTGGGCTCTTCTGTGTGACTGTGAATCCCTACAAGTGGCTTCCGGTTTACAACCCCGAGGTGGTCCAGGCCTACAGAGGCAAGAAGAGGATGGAGGTCCCCCCTCACATCTTCGCCCTGTCGGACAACGCCTACCAGTTCATGCTCACTGGTATGTCATCAGCTCTAAGGAATAGCATAGGGGATGCACTGGCCATGACAGGCTCATAGACAGACTCACAGAAGAACCCGACAATGCTCAGGATCTTCTATGAGTCTTCGATGAAACATCTTTCAGCTGTAGCCATGATGTGTCCCAAAATGTTTGTGAATATAGTTTATAAACATCAATATTTACATAAAGTTTAATGGGAGATTTTTCTTCTTCAGTGAGATGTGAAGAAAGTGAGTGGTTAGGTGTGGTAGAAAATTATTATTTACAGTCAGAGCACGAGAAATATTTTAGAAATTTAGAGGTAAAACATTTGAAATCATAGTCATGGATGAAAAAACAAAACCAATGTTGAGAGAAACTAAGTCAAAACCATCTCTGAGGCATTTTGGAAGCAAAGTTACCAATTTAAACAAAATTAAAACCAGTGCAATGATATTTATCCCAATATAAAACTATATTCTGACATTTGTCATTATTGTTTTGTATCCCAGACCCCTGTTAGAAAAGAAACACCTGAATTCAACGTGTCCACATACTTTTGTCCATATAGTGTATAGAATTGTGCAGGTCCCTGGTGGTCTAGTGGTTAGGATTCGGTGCTCTCACCGCCGCGGCCCGGGTTCGATTCCCGGTCAGGGAACATATTCCTTAACAGCTTGAATTACATCCTGTTCTAAACAGTCTTTGTACATCTGTCATGTCACTCACTTGCATACTTTTAGTCAGTGTCACCTACTGCACACTTGTTACTTATTTATCATTATTTTTGTTATTATTTAGCCTACTGTATGTTATTTTTAGCCACTTTATCAAATTTTGATATGTTTAGATTCTTAGTTTTCTTACATATCTTATATTTTCCTGTTACTTTAATTATACTTGCACATAGCAACTGTACCCCATAATAAATTCCCCTGGGATTAATAAAGTATTCTGATTGTGATTCAGACCAACCCAGATGAATCGTTTCATTGTGTAACTCCTCTGTGTTTTGTCTCAGATCGTGAGAATCAGTCGATCCTCATCACGTAAGTACAACTGTCTACACATCTCTGAAAAGCCTCCACGTAGATCAGATCAAACAGGTCAAGATGCTCTGACTTCCTGTTTAGTGGAGAATCCGGTGCAGGGAAAACCGTCAACACCAAACGTGTCATCCAGTATTTTGCAACAATCGCAATGTCTGCAGACAAGAAAAAGGACGCAAACAGTAAAATGAAGGTGAGTCTGGGCAGTGTGAGGGCTGGTCTGTGGGATTTCTGGTGGGAGCAGGGCTCAGTTTGTGTGTGTTGGTGACCAGGGCACTCTGGAGGACCAGATCATCCAGGCCAACCCGCTACTGGAGGCCTTTGGAAACGCCAAGACTGTGAGGAACGACAACTCGTCCCGCTTTGTGAGTCACGTTTTAGTCCTGCGTCATCAACAGAAGTTTTAATTCATCCATTATTAACAGTTTGTCCCTGATGTTTCAATCTGGCTTCATTCATCTTTTATTCCATATTTCTGCCAGTTTTCAATATCTATAAGTGTATTTTATTTGTAGCTGCAGTAATAAACAATTATTTTGTTAATGATTAAGCGCTTGGCAATATTTAATTTGATTAATAAAGTTAGATATACTATATACTCATACAAAAACCCTAAAAAAATAACCCATTGTTGAATTCCTGATCTGTTTTTGTTTCATGAAAATTGTGAAAAATGCTGAAAATCTAGATCAGTGTTTCCTCTGGAGACATTTTAGTTGAGCCAGCTTGCTAATTATGTGTATTCAGTGTTGCTTAGTTTTTTTTTTTTAAATGTTTTTAACAAATAATGCATATTATTACCTTCACAACAGCTGACGTTTGTTAAAGTTGTTGAAACTGCAGATTGACAGCATTTATTTTTAGAGATGAAAACTACTGTTGAATCCTGTTTTACCTTGAGAAAAATCAATTTAGGTCATGAACTGTCGATGAAAATCTATATATAATCAGTAATATTTTCCATTCTCTTTACTCCTGTGACAGTAGACTGAATATATCTGGTTTGCAACACTATTTTGTGACATTTTATTTCCTAAAAAAATGAACTGAGAAAACAAATAATAGATTAATAGAGAATGAAAGTGTTTAGTCGCAGCGCTTCATTTAATTACTGTAAACTGTGTTGAACACTGGTTTGAACTACAAATGATCTCATTCTAATTATTATTTGTTCATCTTTTTTTGTGAATTTTAGGGTAAGTTTATTCGTATCCACTTTGGCACAACAGGAAAACTGGCATCTGCAGACATTGAAACATGTGAGTTTGAGTACATTTTTTAAAATGTCTTCCCCTTTAATGGATTTTTGAGCAATAAAATCCATTTTGCCTTTTTGTTCTCTGACAGATCTGCTTGAGAAATCCAGAGTGACATTTCAGCTGGCTGCTGAGAGGAGCTATCACATTTTTTATCAACTTACTTGCAACAAGAAGCCTGAACTGATTGGTAAGTTATGAATTGCTTTTCATTTAACTCCTCATTATTTTTCTGTTTTTTGGGGTTTTTTTACTCATTCATATACATTCAGAGATGTTTCTAAAGTGATTTGTTGGGCTGCAGATCTGCTCCTCATCACCACCAACCCTTACGACTTCGCCTTCATCAGTCAGGGGGAAATCAGCGTCAAAAGCATAAACGACGCAGACGAGTTAATGGCGACAGATGTGAGTCGACTGAAACGCTTTGGGCTCACGCTGTTCGCCAGTGGCTTCGCATCTGACGTCTCTACGTTTTGATACAGGAGGCCTTTGATATTCTGGGTTTCACTGCCGAGGAGAAAGTTTCTGTCTACAAGCTGACTGGTGCTGTGATGCATTATGGGAACATGAAGTTCAAGCAGAAGCAGCGGGAGGAGCAGGCGGAGCCCGACGGCACCGAGGGTGAGAATGATGGGTCTCTTCTGTTACATCCAGGTCGTACCCACCATAACACCAGTACTATAACTAACTAGAGCTGCAACAATTAATATATTAGTTAATGATTAAGATAATTGACCAGTTTGATTCATTAAATTCTTTGATTCCAGCTTTGCACTTTGACCAAACAACTAATCAATTTATCGAGTAAATAAAAGGCAGATTAAAGGCTTTATATGTCGTACTGATATTCTAAACCCCACCAGCAGGGGGCAGTCTGGTGCCAGAACACACTTAGAACTACCAAACCACCAACACTATGCATCCACAGACTGTATCAGTCACTGTATAAAGTATGAAGCTCAATGTTTCCACCCATCTGTATTATAATATCAAGTTTTCTTCTTCAAACTGAAACTCATAGGTTTCTTTTTACAGTTATTGTATTACTATTTTCATATAATATTTCTTATACCATACATTCGTTGCTGTGCTGCTATTGGGACCTCAATTTCTCGAGGGCTCTGCCAAAGGGATCAATAAAGTTCTATCTAATCTAATCTAATCTATATGATATTATGAAAACATTTTCTTATGGGACAACCCCAACCTCCCAGATTCCATAAACTTCGCTGGCCTCTGAAACCTGAAGGAAACCCTGTGCGCAGATAGAAACCACTGATCCTACAGATGTCCTGTGTTCTAGTTGTATGTTTACAGGTGTTGCCTCTTTGTTTTGCAGTGGCAGATAAAGCAGCCTATCTGATGGGCCTAAACTCTGCTGACCTGCTGAAAAATCTCTGCTATCCCAGAGTGAAGGTGGGAAATGAGTACGTGACCAAAGGACAGAATGTTCAACAGGTAAGACAGACACAGCAGAATCTGCAGTTTCAGTTTCTGTCCAATGTGTCTTTAATCCTTCTCTTTTCTAGGTGTACAACTCCATCGGCGCTCTTGCAAAGTCCGTGTATGAGAAGATGTTTTTGTGGATGGTGGTTCGCATCAACCAGCAGCTGGACACCAAACAGCCCAGACAGCACTTCATCGGAGTCCTCGACATCGCCGGCTTTGAGATCTTTGACGTATGTACTCAGATTCTGCTTAACAAAACGATGCTCATACTTTGAATTAAACATGTTCTGTTTGTGTGAAGTTCAACAGCATGGAGCAGCTCTGCATTAACTTCACCAACGAGAAGCTGCAGCAGTTTTTCAACCACCACATGTTTGTTCTGGAGCAAGAAGAATACAAGAAGGAAGGGATCGACTGGGAGTTCATTGACTTTGGGATGGACCTGGCAGCCTGCATCGAGCTCATAGAGAAGGTACCACCCAAATGCACCACTGAATAAGAGGAAATCAGTTCTACCTGTGGCCATCAGACTGTTTAATTTCACCTTATAATGACATTATTAATATTTTTGCACACTTATTTATCTGTATTTCTTTTAATTATCATATTGATAATATTTGTCTAGTACATATTGCTGTTTTAATTGTGAGAGTGTTTTAGTATGTATATTTGGTATATACATATACACAGTATATGGACAAAAGTATTGGGACCCATTGAATTCAGGTGTTTCTTTTCTAACAGAGGTCTGGGATACAAAACAATAATGACAAATGTCATAATATAGTTTTATATTGTGATAAATATCATTGCATTGGTTAGTATTAGTTAAATTGTTACCTTTGCTTCCAAAATGCCGAGATGGTTTTTACTTAATTTCTCAGCATTGATTTTATTTTGTTTTTATCCATAAGTATAATTTTAAATGTTCTATCTATAAATTTCTACAATATTTTTCATGCTTTGACTGCAAATAATCATTTTCTACCACAACTAACCATCTACTTTCTTCACATCTCACTTTGGAGGAAAATATCCCATTAAACTTTAAAGAAATATTGATGTTTTTGTCTCAAATCAACATGAACAGGACATCTTACAGCTGTAGACATGATGTGTCCGGATACTTTTGTCCATATAGCGTGTATTTAGAGCAACATATATGTGTATATTTACAGCTTACAGCAACTGTAGCACACAATAATTTCCCCTGGGATTAATCAAATATTCTAACTCTGACATGAATAAATACCAACTTTGATCTCCTTAATAGTAAAGTAGAGGACAATAGTATTCTGCTCTATACTATTATACTCTGATATTTTACTAAACAAACTTTATATTTAAGTAAATGATTAGTCCTAAATGCAGAATGCTGCACCATGCCGTTAATAACAACCCTTTGTCTGCAGCCGATGGGCATCTTCTCCATCCTGGAGGAGGAGTGCATGTTCCCAAAGTCCACAGATACGTCTTTCAAGAACAAACTGTACGACCAGCACCTCGGCAAGAATAACTGCTTCCTGAAGCCCAAAACAGTCAAAGGGAAACCCGAGGCTCACTTCTCCCTGGTGCACTACGCCGGCAACGTGGACTACAATGTCAGCGGCTGGTTGGAGAAGAATAAAGACCCTCTGAACGAGTCTGTGGTCCAACTGTACCAGAAGTCATCAGTTAAAATCCTGGCCATGCTCTATGCCAGCTTCTCCGGATCAGACGGTATGTTCTAAACCTCCTCTATCCAACTAATGTCCCAAGTATCTGCACATAAGTTTGAGGAAAATTCTGTAATCTACATGACAAGTGAAAATAAAAAAGCATGGTACACTGCAACATCTTCAGCCATTTTACTTTCTGTCATGAGCAAATGTTTTACATCGTATCTGCCTTTGTGTATCTCATCTGTACTGTCTGACATATTGCAATTCTACTCTAATGTGAATATGTATATAGCCTATAGAGTTTTATTACTTACTACTATTATTATTTTTATATACTGTTTGTCTTTTGCACTATCTTTATGTATGCTCATTTTTTTTCTTGCACTTTATTCTGTTGCTGCCTTGACCAGTGAATTTCCCCATTCTGGGATCAATAAAGTCTCATCTAATCTAATCACAAACTGGGAGAAACAACCAAAAAAATCATGTTTTTGTGTGTTTTTGGGAATGCAGACACTGCTGCTGGAGGAACCAAGAAAGGAACCAAGAAGAAGGGAGCATCCTTCCAGACGGTGTCGGCTTTGTTCAGGGTGAGATTCAGACCAGGAACTCTTCAACATTTCTATCTTATTTCTATTTTCCTAGAATATAAATCAATACAGGTTATAAACAGACACATAGTGATGATGTTGGATACCTTCTGATTTCCTTTCAGGAGAATCTGGGGAAGCTCATGACCAACCTGAGAACAACTCATCCTCACTTTGTTCGTTGTTTGATCCCAAATGAGACGAAAACACCAGGTTGGTCTGAATCTTCCACTCATTATAAGGGTAATAACCTGTCAAATCTGTCAGATAAACTTAACTATCCTCCTCTTTTACATAGGTGTGATGGAAAACTCCCTGGTCATCCATCAGCTGCGATGCAACGGTGTGTTGGAGGGAATCCGCATCTGCAGGAAAGGATTTCCCAGCAGAATCCTCTATGGAGACTTCAAACAAAGGCAATGGAAGCTTTCTGACTAAACACTTGACTCATACTCAGATCTGTTATTAACCTGTTCCTCCCCTTATAGCAGGGTATCAAACACACGGCCTGTATGTGGTTATTACAGGAACCACATACAGCCTAATTGTGATCTCAAGTAAAATAATAGCATATTAACCATTAAATAACAACTACAAATTTTGTTCTTGGTTTAATTTGAAAAAACAAACAATATAACATTCTGAAAATATTTACATTTACAAACTACCTTTTAACAATAAAATGTGAATAACCTGAATAAATATGAACATCCTGAGATGTCTAAAGAAAACTGAGTGCAATTTGACCCATGTTCTCCCTGTTACTACATATTTTGTGCATTTTTAGATCCATTGTGATCTGTAAGTTGTGTTAATAACAAGCTGAAACGTAATATTGTATGAATATAATATTGCTGAAATGCAATATTATGCCTGTTACCAATGTTTGTGTAACATAGTGTGCAATGCACATGTATAAGTGATAAGTTGAGGCATAATATTGTTAAAATTGCACTTATGTTTCTTACGATATTTCAGTTTTTTCAGGTTATTCACATCTTTTTTGTGAAAGGAGAGTTGGTTTTCATATTTTCATTATTTAATGCTTTCTTTGCAGTAAAACAGTTAGAAAAATTTGGAGTTGTCATTATTTATAGGCTATTATGTTACTTTACTGGTCCGGCCCACTTCAGATCAAATGGGGCTGAACTAAAATGGCTTAAATGCCTTATAGATACCGAATTCTTAATGCCAGCGCTGTTCCAGAAGGACAGTTCATGGACAACAAAAAGGCTGCAGAGAAGCTGCTGGGCTCCATCGATGTGGATCACACCCAGTACAAGTTTGGACACACTAAGGTCAGTGTTTCCTCAGTCACTATGGTGTTTTACTGGTGACCCTCAGCTACACTGTCTGATCATTCCCTGTCCTTCAGGTGTTTTTTAAAGCCGGTCTGTTGGGGGCTTTGGAGGAAATGAGAGACGAGCGCTTAGCCCAGGTCGTCACGTCCACCCAGGCTCTGTGTCGCGCCTACCTCATCCGCCTCGAGTACCAGAAGATGGTGGCCAGAAAGTAAAGAAAATGATATGGCAGATAACGCCGCACTGAGCAGCTTCACATGACAACACAAGTCGAAAGCATCTGATAGGCTTCATCACTACTGTAGACATTAGTCAAGTTTCACCAGGTTTCACGAGGGCTAGTCAGGACCTGATATTGAACTAAAGCTTTTACAGGACGTCTGCAGATTTTTAAAAAGTCTTAAATTTGCCTTAAATTAAGGCCTTAATTATCCTTAACATTGAAAATGAATCCTTAAATCTGACACTCACCACTCACAAACACTTACCCTGCATTATTCTGTTGTCATATGTTTAGAAGTCGACCAATGCAAGACTTTTAACCTTAATAATAATAGCTTGGAGAAAGGAAAAGGGATTGATTTATGAGCTATAACACCACAAGAAAAAACTGTGTGTTTAAATTGGGAACAAGGATCAGTAAATTAGAAACAGACCCATGTTACAATGTGAATAATCATCATATGACTTTTTCTCCATGTCATGCAGCTCTGATGAACAGGACAACCACAGGACATAATATGATGCATTTTAGGGCTCAACTTTTACAACACATCATGGTCTCACCATGATCATAATATCTGCAGAGAAGAGTGTTCAGTTTTATTATTAACTCCCTCCAAACCTAGTGTAGACAACCACAACAGGTCTGTGTTGTTGCCCAGTGTAGAAGAAAACCAGCCCTATAGCTCCAACGTGACCTGAGTTTCATTTCAACAGGGAGGCGATCTACACCATCCAGTATAATTTCCGCTCCTTCATGAATGTGAAACACTGGCCGTGGATGAAGCTGTACTTTAAGCTCAAACCTCTCCTGAAGAGCGCCGAGGCTGAAAAGGAAATGGCTCAGATGAAGGTGGATTTTACAAAGTTGAAGGAAGATCTGGCCAAATCTGAAAACCGGCGCAGGGAGCTCGAAGAGAAAATGGTCTCTGTTGTCCAAGAGAAGAATGATCTTCTGCTTCAAGTCCAGGCTGTAAGTTATACCAAAGATAAAAATGCAATCCTACAGTGGACTGTAATGGAGGTTTGGGTTTTTAGCTGTTATATTTGAGGTTTATTTTTTTTCAAAGGGACAGTGCATATTAATAAACACAATATGTGCCAATACACAAGATTATAGCCAGGGCTAATTTCCATCTTTAGTCCCTATATATATTTGTCATGGTCACAGGAGGCAGACAACCTCCTGGATGCTGAAGAAAGATGTGAAGGACTCATCAAAAGTAAGATCCAGTTGGAGGCCAAGCTGAAGGAGGTGACAGAGCGACTGGAGGACGAGGAAGAGGTGAACACTGAGCTGACTGCCAAGAAGAGGAAACTGGAAGACGAGTGCTCCGAGCTGAAGAGGGACATTGATGACCTGGAGCTCACCTTGGCCAAAGTGGAGAAGGAGAAACACGCCGTGGAGAACAAGGTAACAGGACGAACCTTATGATGGTCCATGATGAGAGTCAACACAATAGACTGGTTTTGTCCCTGAAATATGAAATCCACCTGCTTCAGTAACGCCTCATTTTTTGTTTACGTTGATTATGAGATGGAGAAAAACATAACATTACACCCTAATTTTAACTACTGTATTTTAGAAATGTAAATGATATATCAATTCATGATGTATTCTTGTGTTATTTCAAATGGCCTCAGATTAATCAAAACATGGGAATTGATTAAAAAATGTTGGGAACAAATTAACTAAAATGAGGGTATTTTTCTACATGTTCTGATATTTTAGGTGAAAAATCTGACTGAAGAAATCATGAGTCAAGATGAGAACATCACCAAACTGTCCAAAGAGAAGAGGGCGCTGCAGGACGCCCATCAGCAAGTGTTAGATGACCTTCAGTCCGAGGAGGAGAAGAACAACGCCCTGACCAAAGCCAAGACCAAACTGGAACAGCAGTTGGACGAGGTGAGTGTGTGGACAGGAGAGGACAGCTGTCCGATAGCGTCAACGCTAACATACGTAACGGGATGTGATTTCAGCTGGAAGGTTCACTAGAGCAAGAGAAGAAGATCCGCATGGACCTGGAGAGAGCCAAGAGGAAGCTGGAGGGGGATCTGAAACTGGCTCAGGAGTCCATCATGGACCTGGAAAATGAGAAGCAGCAGCTGGATGAAAAACTGAAAAAGTAAGCTCAAAATTTCATATAAAAAAAGGAATCACCAGACAAACCAAATGTGGGACATGGTACCAGTTATTATTCCACTGCTGTCTGTTTGTAGTGTGTAGCTTTAATATTTGACCTGATTTGACAGGAAAGACTTTGAGTTGTCAGAGTTTCAGACTAAGGTAGAAGACGAGCAGGCGCTGGGTGTACAGCTGCAGAAGAAGATTAAAGAACTTCAGGTAAACAATCAGCTCTGGTTTACGATGGTTGCATAAAGTCACACCGCTTCACAAGGTTTCTGACACGCAGGCCCGGATTGAGGAACTGGAAGAGGAGATCGAAGCCGAGCGCTCATCTCGGGCCAAAGTGGAGAAGCAGAGGTGTGATCTGTCGCGGGAGCTGGAGGAGATCAGCGAGCGCCTGGAGGAGGCCGGAGGAGCCACCGCCGCTCAGATCGAGATGAACAAGAAGAGAGAGTCCGAGTTTGTCAAACTGCGCAGAGAGCTGGAGGAGTGTTCGCTGCAACACGAAGCCACGTCCGCCGCTTTACGCAAGAAACACGCCGACAGCGTGGCCGAACTGGGAGAGCAGCTGGACAACATCCAGAGAGTCCGACAGAAGCTGGAGAAGGAGAAGAGCGAGCTGAGGCTGGAGATGGACGACTTAGCCAGCAACATGGACAGCATGGCCAAGTCCAAGGTCTGACATTCAGCTTTAACATGGTTTTAAAACAGGGTTCATAGTTTAGACCAGGGGTGACAAACATAAGGCCCGTGGGCCAAAACCAGACCGCCAAATGGTACTATCTGCCTGGGATGAATTTGAAAAGTGCAAAAATTACACTGAGAATATTGACAGTCAAGGATGTTCAGAGGCAACAAATAGCTCAATGTGATAAAAGTAAAATAATAGCATAATAATATATAAATAATGACAACTCAAAATTTGGTTTAATGTGAAAAAAGTTAAATTATAATATGAAAATATCTACATTTACAATTACAAACTATCCTACAAAAAA
The DNA here is from genome assembly GCA_037367365.1 of Apogon talboti. NCBI lineage: Eukaryota > Metazoa > Chordata > Actinopteri > Kurtiformes > Apogonidae > Apogon > Apogon talboti. The sequence goes on from JAPQRQ010000027.1 coordinate 26,110,603, forward strand.
GGTCTGTGACTTGTTTAAGGTCCAAAGGTTTGATTCATTTATAACAAAGATAAAAACTAAAGACATTTTGAGTATAATTTCAGTTTATTTTACTTAACTTTGTTCATACACATTTCAGATTAAATTAATTATGTGTTAAAGTTGGTATTTATTTTTATTGCCATTGACGAAAATGTTTTAAAACCCAGTTTTATCCATTTTTCTTAATGAAAACTTGTAATATGTTTGTCTTTTTCCAAATCTTCAGATTAATCTGGAGAAAATGTGCCGCTCACTTGAAGATCAACTGAACGAGGCCAAAACCAAAGAAGAAGAGAACCACAGATTAATAAATGACCTTTCAAGCCGGAAAGCTCGGCTGCAGACTGAAAACGGTGAGAAATATTAGATCATATCTGAGGCAGAAGTGCCATCCTGCCACACGAGGAGGTCCTGATTGTTTTCCACTTATTACACAGCTGAAATGTCTCGGCAGCTGGAGGAGAAAGAGTCTTTAATGTCACATCTCAGTCGAGGAAAACAGGCCTTTATTCAGCAGATCGAGGAGCTGAAGAGGCTTCATGACGAGGAAGTGAAGGTGAGACCAACAAAAGATGCTGATGATGTCTGGTGTCATACTTTTGAGATTTATTTCTTCCTTAGTACGAGAAATTAACTTATTATTTGTTGAAGTGTCTGATGGTTGTCCGTCCAGGCTAAAAACGCCCTAGCACACAGTTTGCAGTCGTCTCGTCATGACTGTGAGCTGTTACGAGAGCAGTATGAGGAGGAGCAGGAGGCTAAAGCCGAGCTCCACCGCTGCCTGTCCAAAGCCAACAGCGAGGTGGCTCAGTGGAGAACCAAATACGAAACAGACGCCATCCAACGCACGGAGGAGCTGGAGGAGGCAAAGTATGAAGAACCTCCACATGAGTTCAGAGCAGATCGGCCTCTCCTCAGATGTTAACGCACATGTTTTCCCTAAGGAAGAAACTGGCGCTGCGTCTGCAGGAGGCAGAAGAAGCTGTGGAGGCGGTGAACTCCAAGTGTTCGTCTCTGGAGAAGACTAAGCAGCGTCTGCAGGGAGAAGTGGAAGACCTGATGATGGATGTGGAGAGGTCCAACTCTGCTGCAGCTGCACTCGACAAGAAACAGAGGAACTTCGACAAGGTTTTTATGCTGATATTAAAATGTGGGATATGTTGGAAATTAAAAACAATTAGGACCAATGGCCCTGTAGCTCACCGGCATGTTCTATCAAGAATCAATAACAACTTAAATTTGCGAGGTTGGCCGGGTCTGCCGCTGTGTTAGAGTCCTGTGGTCTTGATGCAGGAGATCAATCTCCCAATAATAGTAGGTGGTACTTTCACTGGAGGATAATTCATCTAATTAAAGTCCATGTATAACTTCCTATCAGTACTCAATAGTAACTATATTGATATCTCTAACAATTTCCATGTTATAAACCATCAATATATGACCCATTAAAAGTAAAGACAAATTTTTAATATCTCAAAAATTTGTCAAAAATCCAAAAATCTAAATCTCTCCAAACTGTGAACAAACTTTGTAGACATTGTCCCAAGGCAGGCACGTATAAAATTTGAAATCCGACCAGCAGTTTTGTCGGAGATGTTTGAAGAAACTGCTGACAAAGACGACAAAGACGATGATGAAGACGACAAAGAAGGCAAAAAATTAAGATAGTGATGCAGTTATACTGTAACATTCCAAACCATTCAGGCAAATGAACAAATTTTTGGGTTTGAGACTATTTTTTATCCCAAGCCATCAGTTTAGGTCTCCAAGAGTTATCACAAGATGATCCTCATTTACTTCATCTCCATCTGAGTACAGTTGATTAGTCAAAGAAAAGCTGCTCCTGTCCAACAGATCTCAAACTACAGACTGAACATCTCTTCTGATAGTGATACAAAGTGTTTCTGCCTGCAGGTTCTGGCTGAGTGGAAACAGAAACATGAGGAGGGTCAAACGGAGCTGGAATCGGCGCTGAAGGAGGTCCGTTCTCTAGGCACCGAGAACTTCAAGATGAAGAACAGCTTTGAGGAGTGTCTGGAACAACTGGAAACCTTCAAACGAGAAAATAAAAACCTGCAGCGTATGTTCTGACTCTTCTGTGTAATGCTGTGCAGAACTAAAACCTTGAATTCAGTCTTGAATCCAGTTTAATTTTGTTCCAGAGGAAATACTGGATCTGACAGAACAAGTTGGAGAAGCAGGGAAAACCATCCATGAGCTGGAGAAATCAAAGAAACAGACTGACCAAGAGAAGTTTGAGGCTCAGACGGCTCTGGAGGAGGCAGAGGTAATAACACCATTTTTCAAGGTCCAGCTAAAAGACTTGACCACATGTGTGTTGATGAACAGTCGATGTATTTGTTGCTTATATTGTATTCTATCTATCTATCTATCTATCTATCTATCTATCTATCTATCTATCTATCTATCTATCTATCTATCTATCTA
>JAPQRQ010000027.1:26120786-26172234 GCA_037367365.1 Apogon talboti
AATAGAATAGAATAGAATAGAATAGAATAGATCTTTGTCACTGTAACAGGAACAATAAAAATCAGTTTAGCAGCTCTGTTTCTTATTTAGCAGCAAAAACACTTAAAGTGCAAAGAGACTGGTATAACAATATGATCCAAAATTATAATTATTCTTGGTCCAATCCTTTTCTCATTATATAGCTGATATCATCTGTCATTCTGAGGACCCTCTGTTGTACGTTCCTGTGAAACCATCAGTTTGTACAGGACTAATATTATAACAAGATGCTGAATAGTGGAGGTCACTTGTGGTGGAATGTTTTACTTCGCACAGTAATAAGATCACAGGCAACCTCTGCCATTATTACAAACTACCAGAGGGCCACAGGCAGAGCTAGTCCAGTGAAAATAGGACTTTAGTTAACTTAAATGTTATCCATACTTGGCCAAAAAAAAATACAGACCTGGTCCCAAGTTTTAGAACAGCTTTATTTTCTCTACAGGAAATACTTAAACTTTTCAGGGTTATAATGGTTTGTTATTTGGTTTTTTAACTGCCTTTTTCTTATTCTTATTATAATATTTGCTGCAGCATATTATTGTTCCAATTTGCTGCTAAACATGAACAAGTGTGGCTGTAAACTCCAGTTTCTGTTTGGCAGAACAAGGCATTGTGACATTTCTATTGAGAAACTGCTGGTGTCACCACTGATTCAGTGTCACTTTGATTATTCATGTTCTGTGTGGTTCAGTGGTTTCAGCTAAACACAGAAACAAACTGCAGATGATGCAAAATGAAATGCATTTCCTCAAACTCATGTTGGTGGAGATGAGTTCAGTTCAGCTCGGAGTGGAACACAGTCACATGGGTTCAGTGGTTCACAGACCTGTGCGGATGTACGTTCACGTCTCAACTCAGTTTTACAGAGAGGGACATTTTATTAAACCGGTACCATGTTGAAGAACGACCTTCTGTCACATGTTAAGTTAACGCTGACATCAGTTTGGAGGTGGTTACTTTGGTGTGATGTGTTTTTACATTCTGAACGTTCTCTTCTGCCGCCATGGTCACACCCAACATTTAACTGAATACAATGACAACACTAACCCTGGCTTCCAGTTTCTGCAGCTGCTTCTTGCCGCCCTTCATGGCCAGGTTTTCAGCCTCATCCAGACGATGCTGCAGGTCCTTCACTGTGACCTCCAGGTTCTTCTTCATCCTCTCCAGGTGTGCACTGGTGTCCTGCTCCTTCCTTAGCTCCTCAGCCATCATGGCAGCCTGCAAATGCAATGACAGCATTTTTAGTTTCTACACATCATCAGATCTACTAAAATAAGCGACGTAAAAAGCAGCGTACATCGTTTATGGCTTTCTTGGCCTTCTCCTCTGCGTTCCTGGCCTCTTGAACAGCTTCTTCTATTTCACCATGAAGGTGAGTTGCGTCCACTTCCAGCTTCTTTTTGGTGTTCAGAAGACTGGTGTTCTGAGGGAGATGAAGCAGAGGTGAATTATGTAAATCAAAAGTGTTCATGAGGACAGTCTATATTTACAACAGACCTACCTGAGAATGCAGGAGGCCCGCTCGCTCGCTGGCGTCCACCAGCTCCTGTTCAGCCATTTTTCGGCTCCGCTCCGTCTGCTCCACAACCTCTCGAAGTTCTTCGATCTCAGCCTGCATCAGGGCGGTTCTGCGCTCCATCATGGCGACCTGCTCCTTCATATCATCCTGTCCTCGGACGGATTCATCCAGGTGGATCTGTGCATCCTGAAAACACATACACTCCTCCTTAAAGGCTCTGACTCTTTGTCTGGTGTGATGACAACCAACCAGATGGTTTTTGCAGGTATGAATCACTCTTAAGTCAATAAACTCTGCCAAGTATTGTTCCATTCTCCAAACCCATATTCTGTTTCTGCACGTGCTCAGTTCCATCGAGGTCAAAAATGGATGTTTCAGGAGATAATGAAACACATCCAGGACATGACATGTTGTAACTGTCAACAATTTAGTTTTGTTATTTTTTTTCTTGTTGACCGTAAACAAAAAAATCATTTGCATTTGTTTGTATCTGTCTGATGTAGCCACACCTTTTACAACACAAAAAAGAGTTTTCCACAAATATTTCATGATAATATTTGAGACTGTGCCTGAAAATGTTACTTCCATCACTGTATAAACACATCTTTCAGAAAACCTCTTCACCTTGAGCTGAACCTGAACATTCCTCAGCTGTTTCTGGGCTTCAGCAGACTGCCTGTTGGAGTGACTCAGCTGTATCTCCATCTCATTCAGGTCTCCCTCCATCTTCTTCTTCACCCTCAGGGCGTCGTTCCTGCTCCGGACCTCAGCGTCCAGGGTGGTCTGCATGGACTCGATGACCCTCTGATGGTTCCTCTTCATCTGGTCGATCTCCTCATCCTTCTCGGCCGCTTTTCGGTCCACTTCGGCCTTTATCTGGTTCAGCTCCATCTGGGTGCGTAGGATTTTCGACTCCTCTTGTTCCAGGGAAGCCTTGGAGAGATTGTAAGGGGGTTAATCAGACAAGTACTGTAGATTATTTTTATTATTTGATGCTTATTCAAGGGTCGTCTGTACCTCAGCTTCTTCCAGCGCCGTCTGCATGTCACATTTCTCCGTCTCCACGTGCTTCTTGAATTTCTCCAACTCGTGGATCGTCTTTCCAGTCTCACCAAGTTGCTCCGTCAGGTCTGAAATCTCCTCTGTTTGGAATAAATGAAGGAAGAAAGACTCTGAAATAACTTTATCCTGATGTTTATTTATTGAACTTTTATTGTACGGTATTTGTTTACAAATTCTATTTATACTGTTTTTCATCATTACTGTCATCACATAGTATATGTAGGCACTGATTAAATTTTAAACGTTTTTTTTAATTGAGTTTTTAACGTCTTCAAACTTCTTTTACCCTTGGTCCTAGTTCACAGTTTTATTTTTACCTTTTATCACAGTCATTCTTTTTATTTACCCATCTTATGCCCTGATCAGTAGAACTAGAAGTACTTGTTGCATCATGTCTACAGTCGACTCATGTCTTAGTTTCATGTTACGTATCATTGTGTTTCAAGAAATACCAAAAGGATATCATCATCATCATCATCATCTGACTGTAGAATAAGTCTAGAGGTATAAATAAAGTAACCTTAATATGAACCTGTGTAAAATGACTTAAAACTAGCTTAATTTTTTTCCTGTTTTGAAATACTTCTTACTGTTAATATTCTTGCTTTTTTCAGCTGTAACAGTGTAAATTTCTCAGGTACAGAACTGATAAAGGATCCCCTCCTCATTTCATCTCCACACAGATAACAGATGAGCAGCATGTCGTGGTTCAAATGGAATATTTCGTGGTTGTTGTACAAAAACAAAAAAAAAAAAAAGGATCGAAAAACAGAAAATATCCACCAATCCAAAGTCTGCTAACAGAAACATGGGGTTATTTGATGAATTACTCACCTTTGAACCACATGTCAAAAACGCTGCTTTCTCCAATTAAGAACCAACATGAAAAAGTGACCCATCCACACATCAATCCTCTCTGCACTCATTACTCTAGCTCCTTCCTGTCTGGAATAAATCAGACACCTCTCCTCACCTCCAACTAGTTGAAAAACTGCAAATCGGTGTCTTCAAACTTCATCCCTGATCTTGGCTTCCCTTCACTGATTCTAGAATTGAGCTGAAGATATTACCCATCACTTAGTCAATGCATCTGAGTCTGTGAAGCCAAGCCGTTCACCTCATATGTCCAGGAACTTCCACGGTGATGTGGTGTTGAAATGTGCATTCTGTGTATTTGTTTATGAACCTTGTGGAGTCAGATGGTGTTTTCTTATGGAGGTTGTAATAAACAGACGTTCTGCTGTCACTGTCCACGTCTTCATGAAGAAACAAAGTGTCCAACCTCTCCTCATCACACACTTCCCTTCTTTTGGTTGAGTTATAATATTATGTAAAAGGCGCTGCAGTATTAATATTTCAATATTCTTTTGCTACGATAAAATTCTATCATACTATATTAAGTCACCCTTTCACTGCTTTCATGAACTTCAACATAAATAGATTAGTGTTGACGGGTCTGTTATATTAAATTTTCTGAGTTATTCTATTTTATTTTATTTGGTTTATTTAAGTGATATGACCAACTTTTTCTAGCTTTTTCCCTTTCATATTAATTTACAATTTTTATAATCATGCATTCAATCATGACGTCTTCCACTGTCCATCTTTTATCTTCTTGTTTTCACTTTATCTTAATTTAACCTTAAACTCCATCTTTCTTTGGCCTTAAAGTGTGACTTTATCACAGCTTTATCACACTGCCTCCCGATTTTGCTTTGTTCATCAAAAATCTAAAATTGTAAGTTTCCTCATTATAATTGCCATTCCCTGGAAACCCCACTGGGGAAAACAATGTTGAAACAAATACTAGGTCAGGTGGTCGTCACATGGACGTCAGCTGTATCAATTTGACCATAGCTCCTCCTCTCATCACAGCTTCACTTACGCTGCAGGTTTTTATTTTCCCTCTTCATCGTCTCCAGATGCTCCAGTGCTTCTTCGTATGAGTTCTTCAGCTTGAACAGCTCGGTGCTCAGGGAACGAGATTCCTTCTGAGCGCCCTCCAGCTCCACCTGAGACTCTTCGTACTTCTGCTTCCACTCAGCGAGAATCTGGAGAGGCAAAAGCGAAATCCACCAGTAATTCTTCACGTTATGATAAGATGAGAATTTTTTTCCATGATGTTAAAGAAAGGAGGGTGAGGGCAGTTATAACCTTGTCAAAGTTCCTTTGTTTCTTGTCAAGTGTTGCTGCCACACTGTTGGAGCGCTCCACGTCAACCATGAGATCCTCCATCTCATTCTGAAGGCGCTGTTTGGTTTTCTCCAGCGATGCACACTTTGAATTCACCGCTTCGATCTGTTCCTCAGCCTCCTGGAGACGCTGGGCCAATTTTTTCCTGAGGAAAAAACAGAAGGAAAAGGAACAATATGGAAGAAGAAAATGGGAGAAGAAGAAGGAAGAGGAGGGAAAAGAAACAGATGGAGGAAGAATGAGAAGGAGTTAGTAAGAAATTAAATTTAATCTAGTATAATCTTAAAACATCCATTTAAATGAGTATTTTTCAGCTTGATGTTCAATGTGAACTATAATAAATTAAGATTTATACACAATCTGAGAAAAGCTGTTTTCCAACCCTAACCCAAAGCTTGTTTTCTCTAGATAATCAATCTATCTTGTTAACTTGATAAAAGAGATAACCTATCATGTCAAATTAACACCTGGAGATCTGGTTTTCTCCTTTATTGATGAGGACTAATGAATTTTGTTTTCTACAGGTCACGGGGTTAATTATGGAGAACATGAAAATGTGGGTGGAAATAATTGAATGCTATCACCAACTGAAAGACATAATGTCTTTTCTGCCTGTGTTGGAAGGTGACTGGAGTGCAGTCGGTCGTGTTGGTCTGTAATGTTGACTCCCTGATCTAAACTATTCTCTTTAATGCAGTAGCTGAAGTTACCGCCATCTATGCATCCTGATCACTGATAAACATTACAAATAAGAGGAAACAACCTTTTGTTTTCTTGTGATAAAGGGCTGATTGATTAAAACACCTTCTTCAGATACAGTAACGAGATAACAACCATTTATCATGAGAAAACAACCTGTGTTATGTTAATGAAATCAATTTATGATCTCTTGATGATAAACTTGGCTTCTGTTGATAAATGATGTCATCATTAAAGGACGTGTTGTGTCTTTACTTTGCCTCCTCCAGCTCCTCAGTGCGATGGATGGCGTCCGTCTCGTATTTGTTCCTCCACAGAGCCACTTCAGTGTTGGCTTTGGACAGATTGCGCTGCAGCTCGGCTTTGGCCTCCTGCTCCTCCTCGTACTGTTCACGAAGCAGATCGCAGTCGTGACGAGCAGACTGTAAGCTGTGAGCCAGGGCATTCTTAGCCTAAAAACAATACAACAATATGGGATATCATGAAAGACATCCTGGGACACCAGAAAAGGACAAGGTTTTCCTTCAGGTACCTTTGTTTCCTCCTCTATCAGTCTTTTCAGCTCGTCGATTTGCGTGGTGAAACCCTGCTTCCCTCTGGTCAGCTGGGAAATCAGACTCTCCCGCTCTTCCATTTGGCGGGAAAACTCAGCTACAGTAAACAAGAAGTGATTCCAGTAAAACCTTAAAATCTTTCTTTCAAGTGTAACACATTTATGAGTTCATTTTAATCCCAGCTTTCAAAAATGGTGGGTTGTGAAGCAAAAGTCAGCCATCAGACTTTTATTTGGAAAGACGTGCAGTATGTGGCCGTTCCCAAAATACAACAAAAACATGCAACTGAACGATGAAATATGACATATGTGATAAATATGATTTACACACTTTGGCAGTGGCAAGGCATGGAAAAACTTAAGAGAATGGAAATGGAGTCTGGAGGTCATTTAGTAGTAATATTTGACACTACCATCATTTGGAACCATTTTCATAGACATGTATTAGCAAATGTTCAGTAAAAGTGGTTTAATATTTTCTAACAACTACAAGTTGATATGTTAGTTATGCAGATGACCAACTACTGTAATGTACTACTATCTGATAAAGAAGGACAGAACTGTGGCTGCTGTCTGTCAACTTCTGTAATGATTTTGAAATTCTTAGACTATTTTTCAAGCATTTAATGGTCCTCTAAAGGAACACTGTGTTCACTTACGCTGTAATAGTTCATTCCCTTTTATGTTTTGTCTTTTTAATGTATTTCATCTTGTTTTTTAATGTACTTTTATTTCATTTGTTGTGTCTTCAGTGAAGCCTTTTCAATCATACAAACCTGTATGAAAGTTATTGTTTGTGTTGAATAATAAACTGACAGACTGACTGAACTCAAATTACCGTTTTCAGTTTGGAGACGGGCTTGCTGATTGGACAGATCTGCAATCTGACGCATGTTGTCATCATTTTTGCTCTTCAGCTCCATCAGCTGATCTTCAAGTGAGCGACATGTCTTCTCCAGATTTACCTTAAAGAATAATTCAATCAAAATTAGACATTTTACCAGTTAAATTCGATCCTTGGTGAATAATCCAAATCCCACCTTTGTTTTTGCCACTGTCTCCATGTTGCTGGCCAAGTCATCGATCTCCATCTTGAACTCGCTCTTCTCCTTCTCCAGCTTCTGTTTGATTCTCTGCAGGTTGTCGATCTGCTCTCCCAGCTCGGCCATGCTGTCCGCCTGCTTCTTGCGCAGTGCGGCGGCCGTGGCCTCGTGGTGCAGCGTCGACTCCTCCAGGTCCCGTCGCAGTTTGAGAAACTCAGCCTCTCGCTTCTTGTTCATCTCAATCTGGGCGGCGGTGGCTCCTCCGGCCTCCTCCAGGCGCTCGCTGATCTCCTCCAGCTCCCTGGCCAGGTCCGACCTCTGCTTCTCCACCTTGGCCCGGACCGCCCGCTCGGCCTCCACCTCCTCCTCCAGCTCTTCAATACGAGCCTGGAAACAGAAAAACGACACACCATCAAAGTCGAAGCACTGTTTATCATCATCGTGACTGTGATGTGACAAATGTTAGATCTATTACATGGAGCTCCTTCATCTTTTTCTGGAACTGGTTGTTGATCGTTTGCTCGTCTGCGATCTTACTGAGCAGCTGGTTGTTCTCGAATTCTTTCCTGTGAGAAGAAAAACTGTCAATATGGCTCAAAGCATTATTATCACATCATTTTTAGCCTGTGTGATAGTCTCTGAAGAACTTTCTGTCTAGTCGTAGACAGAGCCCCTCATTTCACTGACAAAAACATCCATTCTCTGCTTCTTTTACTGAGTGTTTATCTCTTTCTGCCCTGGCTAGTTCTCTGCCTATATACTTACATACATGTATGCATACATACATTTTCATAATATTTACAGCTAAAATACAACTATCGATAAATTACAGAAACTGGAAAAATAAAGATTAAAACAGTGACAAAAAGGTGGAAAAATCCCAGCGAAACTTGCCAAAAAAACAGCAAAACAGCACTATCACTATTATATAGTTATTTACAAGAATTCACCACAAAACCTTGCTAGAACCTTGCTAAATGTAATAAAAATCTTCCATCTGTCTCTCACCGACTGTACTCTGCTGCTCTCTGCTCCTCCCACTTCCACCCCTCCACCTCAGCCAATGCAGGCCTCTACTCTAATGAGTTATATGGGAATCGAAAGCTCCAGATCTCAGCTTTCAGATGTAGTTTAAATTTTGTTAATAGGAGTTACAGTAATTTAAATGATGGTGTATGCAACATTGTGGCACCACAGCCACAATTGTCTTAAAAGATATGATATTGTTGTCTGTGTTTGTAGATTCACTTGGAGTTGATGTTTGTGTCCTAACTTTGTCAAAGTAGCTTCCATGTGTTCTCAGATTTCAGAACAAAACAGGGAAGATGTAAACTCCACCGTCAACAATAATCTGTGACAAAGGCATGTACCTACTTCTTAATTTTCTCCTCAGATTGCTGTTTGTCGTTTTCTAAGTCCATCAGGGATTCCTGCGTCAGCTTCAGATCCCCCTCCAGCTTCCGCTTGGCTCTTTCCAGGTCCATGCGGATTTTCTTTTCTTGCTCTAATGAACCTTCAAGCTTTAAAGTAAGACATACACTTTCAATTAAGTAGTTTAGTGACAGGCAGTGTTTGAGGATTTCATCATCAGTTACATTTGTTTCCCATATATATATGTACAGAGAGGCGTGGTGTTAGGATGTAAGTATAAAAGTACGGTTAAAATATGCACAGTGATAAAAGCAACGGCTATGTTTTCAATATCCTTATGAGCCTCATTATTCCAAATCAAAACAATGTATATATTGAAAGAGTGTTGATTTTAAAATAATTAATCAATTAATAATGCAGTTGACTGGGTAGCTCAGATCCAAACAGGTGTTCCTGCAGTGCTGACTCACATCGTCCACTTGCTGTTCCAGCTTGGACTTTGCTTTGGTCAGGATGTTGACTTTGTCTTCCTCCGCCTGCAGGTCGTCCAGACTCTGCTGATGAGCCTCCTGAAGGGCTTTCTTCTCTTTGGTCAGTTTACCAATGTTTTCATCCTGACCAGCCAACTCCTCTGTGAGATTTTTCACCTGCAATGAGTAACATACATATACATCATTACAATTATGAAGCGTATAATTGTTTGCTGTTCATATCAGGAGCAGATGTTTGCAAATTGATAACATTTGTTTGATTTAATCTGCTTAATCTGCCTCCTCCACCAGTGTTTCTGAGGTGATTTCAGAGTGTACTGTGTTGGTTTATTGTTTTTGGTTCCAGGTAATTTATTTCAGATCAAGACTCTCCTTTCAGAAAGTAAACCCTGATTTATTTTTTTTTTTCTGTTTTTAGGTTTTACATTGTTGTCTTTGTTTGTAGATTCCTTTGTGTGTCACTTGGAGTTGCTGTTGGCTTCCTAACTTTGTCATAGTAACTTCCATGTGTTGTAGGATTTGGGAACAAAACAGGGAAGACAAAAACTCCTCCATCAGGAAATATTTGTGAGAGGATCCTCCCGATGGGAAACAGACATAACATGGTGTGAATTGCATTAATGTGAAGGATTGCTGTTAAAAAAACAAAAAAAGATATTTCTCAATGGAAGAGATACACAGGGTGTCTATGAAGTCTCTTTAATAAATGAACAGACAAATCTGTGTTAATTATTCCAAAATGAAAAGTAGATATTGTTTTTTGCTTCATTAATTGCATAAAGCACATCAACACCGTACTGGGTTTCTTGCCGTGTTGGCTGTAGCATAACCTCATCAATGACATCAGTGATCTTTTGCTTCAGGGTGCAAGTGCAATGTGATAAAAAGTTGATGACCACTGAGTACATAGAAGAAATCTGATTAACATATCTCATCATTTGCTTTTGTAATACATTTTTTAAATTGTAAAGAGACTTTGTGGACACCCTGTACTGTAGCTCATCTGAGACGGCAGCTTTGTTTATTGAAGAATGAAAAAACATACAAGAATCTGAAAATGTGTCCCATTTTTCTCATTTGTTAAGTTTTTTTCTACCCAACGGTCCAGGTGAAATGACCCACCTTGTTTTCCGTGGCGTGCTTCTCCTTCTCCACTTTAGCCAAAGTCATCTCCAGGTCGTCGATGTCTTTCTTCAGCTCAGAGCATTCGTCTTCGAGCTTGCGCTTCTTGGCCGTCAGCTCAGCGTTGATCTCCTCCTCGTCCTCCAGTCTTTCAGTCACCTCTTTGAGTTTGGCCTCCAGCTGGATTTTACTTTTAATTAAGCCTTCACACCTCTCCTCTGCGTCGCAAAGATTTTCTGAGTCCTGAGGAAAATACAGAGACCACATCAGAGAACGATGCCATAACCTGGATGCCGGCTTTCGCGTCCTGATACTCACCGCCTGGACTTGCAGAAGAAGATTGTTCTTCTCTTGCAAGAGCGAAACCATCTTCTCTTCCAGCTCCTTCCTCTTGGATTCTGACTTTGCCAGATCCTCCTTACACTTGATGAAGTCCTCTTTCATGGTGGCCATCTCCTTCTCTGTCTCTGCAGTTTTTAGAAGTGGCTTTATTTTGAAGAACAGCTTCATCCACGGCCAGTGCTTCACATTCATGAACGAGCGTAGGTTGTACTGCAGAATCCACACACAGTCTCTGCCACAAACACAGAACCAAAACTTCAGTCCAAACTCCATAAACCACAGGGATTAAAAACGACTATGTTTTGTGTTGACTTCACCTTTGCGCGATTAAATTAGAGAACTCTTTCCTCATGAGGTAACCACGACACAGAGCCTGGGTCTGAGTCACCAGCGACACTAGTTTTTCATCCCGCAACTCCTCCAGAGTCCCGAGCAGACCAGCTTTAAAGAAGACCTGCAGAAGACCACATGAGTCCAGTTCAGTCTGATCTGAAACAAGGCAATTAGCCTCAACAAAATAAAAAGTGGAATAAAACAAAAATAAGGCTTTGTGTTAAACTAACTAAAACAAACTAAGGTTTGGCATCTAAATGAATCAAACCTAGAGTTTTTTGGTTTTTTAAGTTTTTTCTTCACAACAGAAGAAGAATTACAAACATTTTGCACTTAATGTTGGATTGTTTGCATATTTTTGTCCACAAACTATCTGTTGTTGTTGTGTCCAGATGAATTTTCTGGTTACTGACAAATGTATAACCTCAGCCCTTAAAAATACGATGTACTACTAAAAAAAAATTCCAAAGAAAAAAGTCAGAACTAAGATGAACATATGAACATATGCTTTTCCATTGTTTACATTTTGTTCGGTTGGTTTTATTTTCAAACTCCAGTTTGAGGATCACAAAAATCCATCCTGTCATCATCTATGTGGCTGCATCTCCTTTTATAGACAGCTGTGTTTAAGACATTAGCATGTTGTTAATTTGGCTCATTTCCAACTACTTCCACCTTCTGTTGTCCTGTTCTGTTTTCATCTTCCAATAATGACCAACTCTATTCCACATAAAGTTTCACACCCACATAGATGATATGGACCAAAGCAGTAAGTCCAAACCAAACAAGCTAAGTGTGAAAGCCCTCTAACCACCAAAGAAGCACAAACTGAACCTAAGTATCTGCAAATATTTAACTAGGGATTCTCCAATATATCAGCCTGGTATCGGTATTGGAAAGTAATACAAAGGCCAATATTTACCTGCTGAGACAAAGGGATAAGTAAATAAATAATGAAATAACAATAATGAACTAGAGACTAATGCATAATGATGATATGTTAATCTGCTGGCTGACATCTGTTCTCAGTGTTTTAAAACTTTAACGTGTAAACTGTACCTTTGTGGCTCCGAATCTGTACTGTGTGTGATCAATGTCGATGGATCCCAGGAGCTTCTCAGAGGCTTTCTTTCCATCAATGAACTGTCCCTCTGGAATAGCGCTGGCATTGAGGATCCTGTATCTGTTCACATTTGGATGAATAATGAGTGAATGGAGATGAACTCAGCAGTACTTATCATCTTCAAATAATTCTTGAGGGGTGACATTTGACGCTGACCTTTGTTTGAAGTCAGCGTAGAGGATCCTGCTGGGAAATCCCTTCCTGCAGATCCGGATTCCTTCCAACACGCCATTACAGCGGAGCTGGTGGATGACCAGGTGATTATCCATGATACCTGGGGCGAGGGTGACATTAAATGATGTGGTTTAACGTTACCTAGTTTTTGCTGAAACAAGTGTCTCTCAGTTGGAGTTTTACAGTAAATCAGTACCTGGTGTTTTAACCTCATTAGGAATCAGGCAGCGTACAAAGTGAGGGTGGGTGCTCCTCAGGTTGGTCATTAGTTTTCCCAGATTTTCCTGCAGGACATAAACATCTGACATTTAATGCAGCACCTGAGCCAACCTAACACAAGGACATTCACACTAAATACATGACTTTGCCCAGATCTAATTCTTGGTCTCTAACAGATGTATTTCTTTCAGGGTGTTTTCATTTTTGATCAGTGCTAGCTGTTCCAAATGTTTGTACCATTGTCAAATTCAAATCAAATTATTTCTGTATTAATTGAAAAATGGAACATGTTCTGTTTGTGTAACCCTTTCAGAAACTTACAAATAACATTTTAACCCAGAGAACAAGTCCAGCAAACTCCGAAAATATATAACAATTAGTCCATCTTGTCCTTGGTGAAGTATTAAAACAACATTTACACAGGGCTGATACAGTCCCAGGGCTTTTGGGAGATGACCGCTGTTTCCACTGGTACATTACAACTTATTGATGTCTGATTTGTGGAGTTCATTAGATCAGAGACTGAGGACTTTAAAAATCACTTGAATACCCTAAAAACTGCAGACACAGTTTGGAAGGAGCCTCCCTTCTTTTTCCCTCCTTTCTTTCCACCTTTGCCACCTCCAGCATCACCCGACTCTACAGAAACACAGACATCCTGTTAGAAGTGCAATAAGAATTCATCTGTGTTACTGATCTAAGTCACCATTTTACCTGCTTCAGCCGCAGAAAAAGAAGCGTACAAGAAGGCCAACAGTTTCATGGGTGACTTCTGGTAGAGCTGGACCACAGACTCGTTCAGAGGGTCCTTGTTTTTCTCCAACCAGCCGGTGATGTTGTAGTCCACGGTGCCGGCGTAGTGCACCAGGGAGAAGTGAGCCTCGGGCTTTCCTTTGACAACCTTGGGTTTCTGGAAAGCGTTGTTCTTTCCCAGATGCTGGTCGTAGAGTTTGTTTTTAAACGAGGTGTCTGATGCCTTGGGGAACATACACTCCTCTTCAAGGATGGAGAAGATGCCCATCGGCTGTGAATGGATATCAGAAGACACACTCCATGATGTCAGATATTTATTTAATGAACAGCCCAGATTTATGTTAAGAAAAACTAAACTGAAATGAAAACTATAACAAACAACGGTAGATAAGATAAAACAAGACCGAAGTGCTGCAAAATTCAGCTTTTTTATGCTGTTTAGTTAAATTCTGGTTGTGTTTTAGATGCTATTAATCTGTTTTTATCAGTTTTAGTATACCTATTTATTCTTATTTGAACTAGTTTTATCATATCTTGTATTTTTACCTATATCTTTCTATAGCACTCTGTGTTTTAAAAGTATTCTATGAATAAACTTGACCCTTGACCTTGACATTTTCATTTTGACTTGTAACTTTGTCCTACAGGTTCATAGAACACTGTGTGAATTAGTTTTAAATGTTTCTTTTTATTTGAACATTGGTTTTGGGATTCATCTTTAAGGTCCTGCAGTCTTTCATTCTACTCTTCAGTTTTTATAAATAAATTCTTTCTTAGAAACAAAATTAAAACTAAAACCTAACTGAAATCACAACTGAAAGATGAAGTTAAGTCAAAATCTTCTGCACTATAATAACTGAGCAGTAGACTTCTTGTACCTTCTCTATGAGCTCGATGCAGGCTGCCAGGTCCATCCCAAAGTCGATGAACTCCCAGTCGATCCCTTCCTTCTTGTATTCTTCTTGCTCCAGAACAAACATGTGGTGGTTAAAAAACTGCTGCAGCTTCTCGTTGGTGAAGTTGATGCAGAGTTGCTCCATGCTGTTGAACTAAAAGAACAATAAACCTTTACTTAAAGTGGGCATCAGAAGGAAAAACACACCGCTAGAGTAAAGTCCAAACTCACATCGAATATTTCAAACCCAGCGATGTCCAACACTCCGATGAAGAACTGCCTGGGCTGCTTCGTGTCTAACATCTCGTTGATTCGAATCACCATCCATAAGAACATCTTCTCGTAGACGGATTTGGCTAAAGCACCAACGGCGTTAGTGACCTGAAAACGTGAAGACAGCAGGAAATATTACTAAGACAAAATGAGTTTTTACAACTTTCTATGAGCAGGATTGACAACAGTGTTGCTAATATTAGTATGGTTTTATTGGTGTGCATATCACCAAAAAATCAGGTGATTTAACTGACAGATCTAATAAGCGGCTGAAAACATGTTGGCCTTACTTTTATTACTTCTGTATATAATGTGTGCGTTTTCTGCTCGGAGTACAGCAGATCCTTCGAGCTCATCTTCAAAGCTAAAACAGTTCACATTTGTGCTGCATTTAGATGAAGACCTGACTCCTATGGTGCCTCCTCCATAGTAAGTGTCTTATTTTATTACAAATGCTGCCTTCAGGACCCGTCACTGTCAACTGTATGCTCCGGCTTGCATTTTTTCACAACGCTGTATTAGGAAAACTACCCCCATATCTCTGTCGCATCCTGTCTACAGCAAGGAGTGGGTACAACTCCCACTCATCACATCAGCTCCTCTTCAAAGTCCCCTGAATCCACTCAGAACATGGTAAAACGGCTTTTTCCTACGTTGCACTTTGGTCATAGAACAATTTGCAAAATTCACTACAGTTTCAGCCTCTCATTATCCTGAGTGAGTTCAAATCTCTTCTGATAAACTGTCTAACAGAAGTGTATAATTGCTATTCTTAAACTGGATTCCAATGATTTTACGTTGTCTTAATTGTATGTAAGTTTTTTATTCTGTCTATTCTTTTGTTTTGCACCGATGTGCCCCTTGGCCTGCTCTCCCTCGAAAAAGAGATTTTACCTCAAATAAAGGTTAAATAAATAAAAACCAAATCCATTTTCATGGTAACAGTGTTTCTATCAGTGTTGAAGGTTCGACTGGTTACCTGAGGGACTGTCTGGCCTTTGGTGACGTATTCATTCCCCACTTTGACCCTGGGGTAGCAAAGGCCTTTGGTCAGGTCTGCAGAGTTCAGGCCCATGAGGAAGGCGACTTTGTCTGCCACTGGGAATTACACAGAAAATCCTCAGGCATGTCTTCAGTGGTAATGAAAACCACAATGTACAACTACAAGTTCACAGAAGGAAGTCGGTAAATGGTACGTAATGCAGAATGTTAAAATATATCTGAATATCTTAGTTTAATGTAAATGCAAAGGCCTGTGTGATTGGATTGGTAGAACTTTGTGTAAATACTGTTTGAGTGATGGTACAGTTATTATACCCATGACATGTGTATGAATCTGGAACGATAACTGTACAGTAGATTTCATACACTTCCCATTCATTTCATCTCATCATATAAACATGTTTCCTACTGTTGTCAATAGTTAATCTTATTTTGTTTTACATATCACTGCTGCCTCTTGGCCAGGTCTTCACTGTAAATAAGACATGGTTCTCAATTGACTTACCTGGATAAATAAAGGTAAATAAATAAATACATCTTTTTTGTTGTCATTGCAGACCTTCATACTCAGAATTATGGACTTTTCAGCTTGACCCGATTCATATGTTCAGTTATGAAACCACCCACGGTTTTTGATTCAATGAAAAGAATCTTAGTCCAGATCAAAGTGAAAACACTGTACTTTAAACCAATTACAGGAGGCTATACGAGGAAGTTCATCATCGCCAATTAATGAAAGAACCAAAACAAACAGAAGTTGTTTAAACTGAGCAGAATTACCAGCATGTTGACGTAGCTTGTCAATAAAGGGAGACACAACACATGCAGATGGCAACAGGATGAATGTGGATGAAGGAAAACGAAATGGACCAAATGTAAAAAACAACCACTGAAGACCAGCCCACCCAGATAATCTGTTTTAAAAGTCTTAAACTCAACCTGTTTAAACCTGCAGTAACCTGAACTACAGAATTAGAATCATGTTCCAACAAAGCAATAAGTGATGCTGCATTTCATAGGTGAGGCTTTCAACCCCTTAGATCTCCTGTAGATCTGTTCTGATGGTGGACCAGACTTTAGTGTAGGTGCAGATGCTCACCCTCGGTGCCGTCTGGCTCCGCCTGCTCCTCCCGCTGCTTCTGCTTGAACTTCATGTTCCCATAATGCATCACAGCACCGGTCAGCTTGTAGATGGACATTTTTTCTTCATTGGTGAAACCCAGGACGTCAGTGGCAGTCTGTCACATGACAAGTACTGTCAGCAGAGTCCAACCCAACATTAATGCACAGCAGTCGTTCACAACCTCTGGACCCAAACCCGAAAGATGTGTCATCAAAGTTCACGTTATAAACGGTCCAAAAAAAAAGGGACAGCCATTTAAAGCTGTCCTATGTGAGACTCACATCAGTGGCGATCAGCTCCTCTTTGTCATCGATACTGGCCACAGAGATCTGCCCCTGACTGATCATGGGGAAGTCGTAAGGGTTTGTTGTTATGAGCAGCATCTCTGTAATGAAAAACATCCTCTTAAGTCTTTAAAATACCTGATATCGTAATGTAACACACTGTGCTGTATAAACTAGAGGTAGTTGTAGTAGTATTTCTATTTTACATTACTGTATCAGAGATTACTATTGTGCTTTTTACTCCCCTACATGTGTCTGACAGCTTTAAGAACTAGTTCCTCCTCATACCTATCAGCTCTGATTTGTGTCCGGTGAGTATCTGGTAGAAGATGTGGTAGCTTCGCTCCTCAGACAACTGGAACGTCACTCTAGACTTTTCCAGTAGATCTACACAGATTTATATGATGATTAATATGTACTGTACGTTTTAAGTTGTAATGACTCAAGGAAACACACTTACAGGTTTCGATATCAGCAGAAGCCAGTTTTCCGGTTGTTCCAAAGTGGATTCTGATGAATTTGCCCTGTGAAACAGAAGATCTGAGATGATGATGGGAGTGTTTTCAACCATTTCTTGGATTGTTATGAGATCACTTTTAAGAGCTCGTCCTTACAAATCGGGATGAGTTGTCATTCCGTACAGTTTTGGCGTTCCCAAAAGCCTCTAGCAACGGGTTTGCTGAGATGATTTGATCTTCCAGAGTTCCCTATAAGAGGTAACTATTATTTTCCATTTAATTTCAGGGATGTTGAGCTCGTTTCATGTTGTGTTTCCAGTACCTGCATTTTGCCAGATGATGAGTGCTCCTTCTTGTCACCACCAGCCACCGCGATTGTCGCAAAGTACTGGATGACACGCTTGGTGTTGACAGTCTTACCTGCACCGGATTCTCCACTGTGAACATGTCAAAGAAACATAAGTAACCCCCGAAACAGACAGGAACCTGTTTAAAACACATTTCTTTCTACGTTTCATATATTTCTTTTTTTTTCTTTTCCGTCTGTGTGTATGTCTGTTGTCTTTGGTCCTGTCATTGTGAGTTGATTATATTGTCTTATTTTGTAAGTATGTAACTGTATTTTTGTTCTTTAAAAATCAAAAATAAAATATAAAAAAAACAAAACACATTTCTTTATGTTTATAATGAACACTCACGTGATCAGGACAGACTGGTTCTCACGATCTGTTGGCGACATAGAAATACTTAGATGTAACACGAATACATAAGACAGTGACAATACAAGGTCACTTCTTTAGTCATCAGGTTTCCATTTTAACTATCAAACTGGATCAATCTCACAAAAATGAAGCAAAACTAGATTTCAGTTGAAAAGAAATAAACTCAGCTGTAATAAACAAACTAGAAGAGGTTACTGTTTTCCATCTAAAGTGGCTGTGATGTTTTTTCATGGATGAGATGAGAAATAATATGGGCTCCTTATACTTTATGAGAAGATGCTGCGGTACACTTTTAGTTTGTTACAGAGCTCAAGTTTCCACATATGTGCACTATGTGTAACCTCAACATACTGTTACTGTCTGCATTTTCTACAACTTACATGTTAAAAACAAACTCTTTACTTTTGACACATTTCAGAGGAATGATTTATAACTTTGATTTCTCATTAAGTAGGAGTTTTTTTTGTCCCAATGGGAAAGTCATGATGTTAACAAGTCAAGGCTTCAACATAAGCTGAGGGGGCACCCAGACTTGAACTAGGGACCTCTTGATCTGCAATCAAATGCTCTACCACTGAGCTATACCCCCATGTTGCATCACTACAAACCATTTTAACATCAACAGATTGAACACTAACATTAAAAAACACAGTCATTTAGTGAATTAGTCAGTGCATAATCACACACGAAGATAAAGATGATTAAAGAGACAGATTTGCACATCGGTATGAAGTTAATGTTCAATATTTTAAGTGTGTTTTTCAACTGATTTGATGTTAAAACATTATATTAACATGAAGTAAGATTTAATTTGACTTTAGACTTTTATACTCTGACAACATTTCAGAGCCTTGACTTGATTATTTTTAATACAGTAAAGAAAAAAGTACATCACTTTGTATTTTCTTTGCTGATATTTTCAAAATTCAGTTACATCTGCGTTATGTTTGTATGTCTGAAGACAGCCTTCTTACCTGTAAGCATGTTCTGATATGCATTATCAGAGACGGAGAAGATATGGGGCGGAGCCTCCATGCGCTTCTTGCCCCTGTAGGCCGCCACAACCTTTGGGTCGTAAACTGGGAGCCACTTGTAGGGGTTGACAGTGACACAGAAGAGCCCCGAGTAGGTCTGCGGATGACAGCCATAAGTCGAACAGTATGAGATACACAATAACATCAACAAACACTTTCATAAAAGCCTCCCACGTCTCACTCACATAAATCATCCAGGCCGCGTAACGATCTTTGAGGTTAAACAACACTGAAGGCTCGTTGAGGTGGGTCATCATGGCCATGTCCTCAATCTTGTCATACTTTGGGGGATTCATGGGATGGCAATCTTCCTCCTTGACTGTTACAGTCTAGAAAAAAATCAATTCAGAACAGTTGAGGAGTGGAGATGTTATTGATAAGGGCTGCAGCTAACAATTACATACTTTATGGATTAGCCTAGAACATCAATGCATTGAAATGTCAGATAGTAGAAAGAGCTGGTTATGATTTCCTCAGCTAAAGGGGATGTGCTCTGTGGTTTTAGTCAAGCAGTGACAAAAATTTAATATTACTGAGTTTAATCTCAAGTTTAACAAAGAAAAGAATCAAATCCTGACATTTAACAATACACATCTGTAGAAGAGTCGCTGATAATTATGTTTTTTATTGATTAATTGTGGAGATGCCTGGAAATACCTTAACATTCGTAACCTAAAAACACACATATCCATTAATTATTTTAAGAGTATCATAAAGAATGCAGTGAGGGAAGAATGTCATTGTTAATAATAATAATAATAATAATCCTCTTCTGGAGTAATCCTGTTATTGGGTCTTTAATTCTCCTCCTATTGTCTGGATGTTACCAGTTTCCCTCATATTAACTGAACCACGGATTTAGTCATTTTAATACCATGGATCACTTCCCCATGAGTTAATATTCAACCATAACAACATCTCCCTGACAGTGTCTAAGGAAGGTACGGTCACTGCATCCCACATTCAGTGCTAGTACATGAGATGAGTGGGATTCATTTAACGAAATCCAAACTGGACCAACTACACAGAGACTGATCTCCAACACTGGACCAAATCTAATGAAGTGTGGAGAATGCAGGGACCCACATTTCAGTTTTTGGGTTCTTCTGTGTAACTGAGTTTAGTTCATTTCAGACAGAGGCTTATTCTGTTTTTATGAAAAGCATTGATGGCTGAATACTGCAGTTTCATTGCTGTTCTCATTAGGGCTTCATAATATCACACATCAGTATCAGTGTGATGTGAACATGTGCAGCAGTCACATGTCCACATTGACAATGACACATGAAAAAATGTGACTGCAGATGACATTATATGACTGAGCATATTTGACTGGCACAGACATAATATTCATTATAAAATGGTTGCAGATCCATTACTCATCAGTGGAAACAGTAAATGTAACATTTTTTTTAAAGTTACCTCGTCTGCCTCAGTCTTTGCGGTGACTTGTCCGCCGTCTCTCTTCTGAATCACAGCTTTGATATACAGCTCCTTGGTGTCAGGGACGAAGCAGGCTGTTCTGGCGTCGAACGGCCGGTTCTGAGCCTCCACTCGCTCCTTCTCCGGTTTACGAAGAAAGATGGCCGCCGGCCCGTACTGGGCCATCTCCGCATCGCTGCTCATGTTGGAATCTGACCAAAATCAATCAATCAATCAATCAATCAGTCAATCCAAGTTGCACATTAGGAGAATCTGATGATGATGCAGATGTAAGATTGCTTTAGGTAAAAATAAGGACACTCTGAGTGGTAGTGAGTCGGAAGTTGTAAATGCATGAGAGGATTCAGATATTCTCAAAAAAGAAGAAACAATCTGCAGGTCACAAGAAAATATATTCTCTAGGATTACAAAATCATACATTTGCCAGAAAAATATTTTAATCATCAAAGTTCATTTAGTTATTGATTTACAAGAAAAAACTCAAACTTTTCAACATTCAAGTTCTAAGTTGAGGAGGAAAAAACTTGCAGATTAAAACCTGACTTTGTATCTATTAAACTTACAGGACTTACAGTTTTTTCCTCATAAATGCACAACTTTAATCTAAAAAATTCTACTTCTAAATGGTCCGTTAGATTTACTTTGTGGATAATATGCTTCTCACTTACCAGGCTTACACTCCTCGGCAGACGTGAGTCAAACGTTTTATCCTGTAAATCAACCAAACAGGTTACTCAGCAAACATAAGTGTACATCAGTGTTGTCAGGTGTGTGTGTCAGAGTGAAAAATGCCAGATCTTACCGGTGATCAGCGAACAACAGGCATCTAAATGAACCCCAGCAGGAGGCCCGGGCTGCTTTTATTAAGACGGATGCGCTGGTGATGATCCTAACTTGGCAATGTCCTTTAACATGGCAATCAAGTCGCATTATCGATCTCTGACGGGTACTTAAATATGGCACAGGATCTGCCAGTGGTAATAGGAACATGTCGGCGGTGGCAGGTGACGATACTGAGGCTCTATTTTTACACGCCTTCCAGACTGTGGAGTGCTGTCATTAGCTTTGAAGGTTCATGTTGTGTTTGCTGACTTCCCTTTCCCTTTCCAGGTATTTAAGAGGATAAACTGTGTGTAACTCAGTGTCTCCGTGATGCGTCTTAACCTTCAAGACAAAAACCACCTGCTCATCCACCTCTAAAGGCACCTTGCATGGATTTAGACGACAGCATGTTGAGCTCGGAAAACATTACGGGACCCCTGGTTTTACTATTTATAGAGACGAGTTTGAGTGAATAGAGCGTCTTTGTTGATCTAGAAACTACAAGGAACATTGTTCTCAAATTTGCAGTCATCTAGAGCAGGGGTGTCAAACTCATTTTAGTTCAGGGGCCACATTCAGCCCATTATGATCTCAAGTGGGTCAGACAAGTAGAATAATAGCATGATAACCTATACGTAATAACTCAAAATGTTCTCTTTGTTTTCATGCAAAAAAAGTCATAGTGCCATTTTAACAATATTAAACCTCAGCTTCACATTTACACATTGTATTACAACTTCCAGATCACAGTGTATCTACAAAGGCACAAAACATGTAGCAACAGGCAGAATATTGTTAAAATTCCACTTATTTGTCTGGTTTTCTTCAGGTTGTTCATGTTTAGATTATTCATATTTTTTTTCTGAAAGGATAGGAAATGGAAATGAAAACATTTTCATCAGATAATTTCACTCCCCCCCCCCCGATCTAGAGCGTTTATTTACAGTGTTCTCAGGCCTTGAATCATCATCAATCATGAAATTTTCAGTATTTTTATTTAGTCCTGTCTGGGTTTTTCAGGTGTTTTTTTCAGGGAAGGTTTGATTTACAGAAGCCGAAAAACTAACGATGAAAGAACGCCTGACATCAAATATGATTTACAAAACCATTATTTATTTAAGGTCCCACATTGGGCCAAGTCATTTTATTTGTTTACACCATGAATCATTAACACTCGACCCGCAGCAGAGCTCAGTAATGAGCACCCAGAGATAAATCAGAAGCCAAACTTTTAACGGTAGTAGAAGCCTGTGGGTGATTTTAACTGTGACTTATCATTTATTACCACTTAGTATTTATGATGCGTCCAGTCTCATGTGTCACTGCCTGAGCTCGCTGACATGTTAAGGAACGCTGTAATCTGGAGGACGATTTCCACCTGCACCACGACCAGCAGTGTGTAAAAAAAAACCAACAACGTAAGTCATTGAAATCCTACTTAAAGGTTTATGGTTTTGGTGGTGTCATGTCATAACAACAGTGATCTGGGTGAAAACAAGACTTTTACCATTTTCTCTGGACTCTGTTTATACCCCATAGAAATTTACCCCATGACGGGAAGTGTTTTGTTTTTTTTTTCAGGCGAGTAGGGGGTTAAATACAGTATATAACTGCCATTTTCTTTTTCAGATCCAATTAGACCAGATTGGACTGCTCTGCTCTATGACTCGACGCAGAGGGTTGGAAAGGTGTGATTTATTTTCCACAGCAGTGTCTTCAATCTTTATATGTAGTCTGAGGTGGACCAAGAGCAGAAGCTGTAGCAGGATAGCAGGATGCCATATATTGGCAATTTTCAATTTCCCCCCAAGCTCCTTCATTTTTCTTTTTTTTTTACATGTACTAATAGGAATAGCAGTTAAATAGGTAATAAACATCTTATATTAGTAGATTCTCTTGGTTGTTGGCAGCTGTTTAGGTTTTAGAGTGTTTAGGGCTGTACAAAATACAGGCAGTCATAGGAACATGTGATACAGACAAAATAAATTACAATAAAAATATATTCACACTGAACGTCTAAATTCTCTCAGTGTCCCTGGTGCAGATTCACGCCAAGGTCAGAAACAGCCAGTGTTTGCGAGTTAACACATAACGATGTCCGCTGTGCTGGACTCGAAGCTTTGTGCCACATTTAGACGACGCATGGGAGAGTGTGTGAAACTTAAGCTGTCATCATATTAAAGGGGGGCAACAAGTGGAACAAGTGTGAACAGCAGCCTGAACATACGACACACTGCTCGTCATGATGCAGGTAAATGAAAAACCAGGAGAAACTGACCTGAGTAACTAAAGAAAAGAAATTAACTATTATTTGGCACGGTTGTCTACGCCAGATAGGATAGACTTTAGCAAATTATCTGTTGGCTTCATATTGAGAACCAGTTGCATATAAACATTTATATAAACTTGGTCAAGAAGAGCAATGTTGTGTTTTTCCTCCTGTTAATGGCTGTATCTTCACATGATCTTCTTTACAACGGAACTTTATGGCCATTTAAGAAAAGATCCCAATTTCAGCTTTAAATCTGTGGGAAATTTTTACATCACTAAAACAAAGCTAATTTTTGAGCCATAACACTTAACACTAATTTTTTTGTTTCATTGCGCAAATTACTGGATTTGTATTTTGTGCAGTTCCTTTTTCTGCAGCTTTATATTTCTAGTCCACCACAGACATGGGTAGATACTGTACTTTTTATTCCACTACTTTTGTGTAACATACATATGAATGATGCAGTAAAATTAACTCACATGATCAGATATGTATTATGTTTTTGTATATTTATAAGAATATACCAAAAACAAAGTGGAACAGTGGAAAACAAAGCTCTTCCTCTTCACTCGGAGGTTACCTTCAGCTCTGGTTCGTAACGCTCTGCTTGTGAAAGTCATACATGTGCAGCTGTAACTCTAACCCTGCTTCAACAGGGATTTCTACAAATGTCATGGGTGTACCAGCTGCTGACAGGACTAAAAAAGATGGATTTTGATGAAGTCCGCTTTAAGTCGCAGGCTTTCCACAAAGCCCAAATGTCAGAGCCGGGTTATTCTGGATTTTCTCTCATCTCTTGGGTTTCAGTTTTGGCTGCCATTGGATGTTTAATGTGATTTATTAAAAGTTAAACTAAAAGGAAACTAGAGTAGATTTTCAGGATCAGATCAGTTTAAGTCAGGACATGATTTTATCAACTCGTTCATCCGACTGAAATCCTGGTTTAATTCATTTATTCAAAGCCATTTCATCTGTACATATAAGTCATGTTCTTACAGCAGTTAGTGTCATGATCCAATTTCTCTGTCATGAACAGTCATCTAATACAAAGTCATCTTCTTGGCCTGTAACTGTATTGAAAAGGTGGGTTTAATCTCCAAAATTCTACATATTCTTTTGCGTCTGGTTCCATTTGAGAATTTCTGATGCAGGATAGGTCAAAATAGAGCAACAGGAAATGAAAACTACCCCTCTATGAGAGATTTGCTGCCCTGAGCTGAAGGAAGAAACTTTCTATGATTAAGACACAAAAATGACTTCAAATATTAAAATACACATACGAGACACTGGGTACTTTGAAATAAGTTTTATTTATTTATTTATTATTTTAGGTTTTAATGATAGTAAAGGCTAGTTTTCATTACACTTTTAGAGCTAAAACTGATGAGCCATTTTTGTGCTGTGCATGTCTCAGATTGAATTAATTCTCTTAGACTTCAAATATTTTAACAGAAAATCACATATCCCTTCAGCTGTTGGTGGATATGATTAGACTGAGAACATAAACGTGTTCTTAAAATAAAAATATAAATAAAATTTAATCAGATTTAACAACCTTCCCTGGTTTAAGATAATAAGCAACAGTTAGTGAATAATGATGAACATGGAGTGTCTCCACCTTTTGGTGGGACATTTCTATTGCAGGTCATGAGAATTGAGTTCTGTCATATTCATATCAGCAGGATTCTGCATTTAAACACTGGATATTGGTGAAGTTAACTAGACCAACTTAGTAAAGATATTGGCGTAAAAAGCACAAAAAAACACTATATTTCTCTTAAAACTAGAACTTTACGTGCCATTAAAAGCTTAAGTACAAGAACCTAAATCAACATGACATTTTCACTAGATATGACTGTATGTATTTTATAATTTTTTATTTGACATCATTCTCTGTGCAGCTGAACCCCAGTGGAACAGAGATGATCTGTCTGATCTGCAGGAATGAGCACCTGTGAATATTAATTTTACATCAAAAGTAATTAAATTCCACTGCCGTTATGAAGATGTCTGATGTATTTTACATCGTGATAAAAGTCAGGTTTTGTTCAGGTCAATGCGTACGTGACGGCAGCGTCAGTGTTCCTGGAACATCTCGAACTCTACTGATCGCAGACTTCGAAACATAACAGAGACCAGATGAACATCGTGTTATGTTGAACTTTATTAAAGCACAAACTGTTCAACCTTGTGAATGAACACTCCGTAATTGATTGTATTTATACAGATGGGTTAGTAATCGAATCATTCTAAGATGTATTAAATTATTTTTATCATTACTTTTCCTCTGCATGTGTTACAAATACTACATAACCCTTAAGAACCTAGAAACTCCTTCTGAGGTGACTTACAAATTAGTTTTATTCTACATTAAACCTTTCCTGAGTTATTTATCACCATTCATCATATTTATTCTCAGCATGTTGCATGTTTCAGTGAAAAACTATTTTCCTATGTTTAATTTACTGATCGTGTAGAACTCAAAGTAAATTCAAAGATTATATCAAAACAGAAAAAAAAATTGACTTTTCAGCAACATTTTATGATTAACTGCACATAAAAACGAGTGTCTAAAACCACAGTTATTTGTCCAACTGGTGAATCAATGTTACAGAAGATGACGGTGTTTCCGAGCTTCTGAACGTCCAAATGGGTCATATCTGATGACCGTAAAAAACATGAGAAACTGCCTTTTACCTGAATTATTTACATGTGTTGACAGGATTAGTGGTTCAGTAGGTAGTAAATATTTTAGACCAGTGGATGCATTTGGTCTTAGTGTGTTAATATAAGCAGCTTCATGAGGGAGTAGACGGAGCTTTTAGATATTCTGATTGACTATAAGGAGCATAATCTGGCCCAGAGCAGGTTATGTTTGCAGGTCAGGTTACATAGAGCTTCACCCCTGTAAGAACTAAACTACCCCCCATGATACTGAGAACCCAGAGTTAAACCAGAATTTACTTGTCAATCCTACCTCACCGCACATGGTAAGATGTTTACCCTGGTTAACAGGTTAGTAGGTGTTGTTTTTACAGTGCTTTATAAATAAAGTTGGATTGGATTAACACTCACTGACCTAACGATGATGCAAGATAAAAAGTTATGAGACATATTTACTAAATTTTATGACAATAATTCATAGTTTGTTTAGTCATTATTACGCCTCCATAAACTTTACCTTAATAATCAGATATGTGGAACATGATAGAATGTGTCAGTGATATTTGTTGATCTTTTCTGATTCTTTGTCATCATCATATAATATCCTAACATACAAATGCTGACCGTCAAAACCCGACGTGTTGGTGGCATCTTTGTTTAGCAGATTTTCACTCCCCTTTGCCGACAATATCCCGACTCTTGGCCCGCAATTTATTCAGCTGGGATTCTGCGATATCCGCTCGCTCCTCAGCTTCCTCCAGCTCATGTTGCACCTTCCGAAATTTAGCCAAATGGACGCTGGTTTGTTCTTCCTGAGTGTGACAGAAAACAGTCAGGGGAGGGAGAGTTTACAGGATGGCTCATGCCACAGTTTACGTATATAAGTGAAGTACCGGAAGTGATCGAGTGATAGTTAATGCAGTG
Organism: Apogon talboti; assembly: GCA_037367365.1. Classification (NCBI taxonomy): domain Eukaryota; kingdom Metazoa; phylum Chordata; class Actinopteri; order Kurtiformes; family Apogonidae; genus Apogon; species Apogon talboti. Next base: position 26,147,742 of record JAPQRQ010000027.1, read on the forward strand.
GTGGCTCCTTACAATATGACAAATGAATGCAACTACTCCTTTACTTTCTATGTAACATCAGCCTTCTCTTTACTATGCTTTATCCTGTCAGTCTGAGACCACAGACTTTACATACAGTAACTGGGATGAGTTAACACTGTTTAACCTTCCTAGTCCTGTGCTTAGTAAGAGATTTCCCAATAACTTCTTTTTTTTTAAATTAATTGTCAATTTGTTGAAATACAAAAACTGACAATCTTTGCAAAATCATATGCTTATTTCTATACACGCTTTGATGTAAAGGGGTATTTCTGCTGTGTCATATGAAGAAAAATCATGTAGTATTTGGTGCATAACAACATTCCAATGACAGAGGTTACCTTCATAGGCCACTGCCTAAACCTGTGGCTCCACCAACCTGATGTCACTGAGTTATGACAACTCGCCACATGGGTCACCACACAAATCAGTCATCGGATTCATCTTTACTCACCGCCTCTTCACACTGTCTCTTATATGCCTTCACTTTCAGTTGCAGGTTGTTGACCAAATCCTGGAGTCTGGTCACATTTTTCTTTTCCTCTTCCCCCTAAAATATTATTACTTTGATTATATAACAGTATTACTCTGGCAGTATTTTGCATATTTTAAGTCACAGTTTGTTAACTTCACTGTTACATAAGTGGATATACCACTGACCTGATAAGTGAGCTCCTTAATTTTCCTTTCATATTTCCGAACGCCTTTCATGGCCTCGCCACAGCGTTTCTGTTCCGCCTCCAACTCGTTTTCCAGGTCACGTACCTTTAGAACATGTTTACTATAAATGACTGTTCCGCGTATTTTTATACATGATGATTTAGCGTTGTTGTTGTTGTTACCCTGGCCTCCAGCTTCTGAAGCTCCTTCTTGCCTCCTTTCAGCGCCAACTGCTCAGCTTCATCCAGGCGCTGCTGCAGGTCTTTGACTGTGGCCTCCATGTTCTTCTTCATCCTCTCCAGGTGAGCGCTGGTGTCCTGCTCCTTCTTCAGCTCCTCTGCCATCATTGCAGCCTGGATGCAAATATCAAATCAAGTGTTGAAATTTAATGTGCACATCCAGCCTCGGAGTCCAGCCATCCCTCATTTCAATGACTCTCTACAGTGGTTTTATTGTGAGGACTTACATCCATGATGGCTTTTTTCGCCTTCTCATCTGCGTTTCTCGCCTCCTGCACTGTGTCCTCCACCTCCGACTGCAGGTGAGCTAAATCAGACTCCATCTTCTTTTTACTGTTGAGGAGGCTTCCATTCTGCTCAGAGATGAGAGTAGACAACATGCATTTTAATCATATCCTGGTTTTATAATGTGGCAGTCCTTTCCTCTACACATTCTTTTTCATGCATCATCTGTGTTTACAGATGTTGTTCTGGATATAAGGTTCATGTAAACAAGATATTCCTTTCAGATTCTTTGGACTTGAATGCATTCAGCTGTGGTTTTCTTGCAGTTCTCAACAGGCCTGTTGTTTGTTTACAGTCACCTCCATGTGTTGGACACAAACCAACGAGACAACAGCTTTTCCTGCTGGAGCGGAGATTTTCAGCAACAAGAGAAGCCTTCATTACTGGTCAGAATGAGGAACAGTCCTACTTTTGATATTTATCACAGATTTAATTCCAACACTGCATTCATGTGCTGTTGGGAAGATGACTCTTTCCACTTGTGAATTCAAAATTTTGAGTCGGTTGTGTTCAAGTGCTTTTGCTGTCCTAGCAAAATGAAAAATGGCTGACACACAGTGTTTTATTTAGTGACCTGCTACTTGGGGAAAACAGTTTTGGACTTTAATTCATCTGCTACAGCATTTTTTGTGTGTATAATGTGTAAAATCATCAGCTAACAGCAGCAGAACATGAATAATAGTATTGTTTATCATTCGCGATGAATCCCTCGTCATTCTCCACCATGTTGAAAAGGTCAAAGGTTATTTTCCCCTCAGCAGTATGTGTATCAAACTTTTCACCCAGTTCTCCAGTGGAAAATACGATGTGAGGGGGCGATAATGTACAATTTTCGGGTACGTAACGAGTATTTACCATAATTCCCATAGCATGTGAAGGCAGGATAAATGGGTTCTAAGATATAAGCAAACGTTGCAATGTTTTGACTTTTGGAGAAAAAAAGATGCAGGTTACATTTGGAAGTCTAGCACTGGTGGAAAACTTTGAAAAGGCAAAAAAAGCAAAATGCACAAAAGGCTCTTGCTGATACATCGACTTGTTAAGATTTGTGATTTTATATTATTACATAGAACTTGCAGCTATAAAAATGCCGAACATAGGACCCGATAATCAACGAGGTCCTGGTGTAAAAGCAGTGATGGTCTCCTCACCTGAGAGTGCAGCAGCTGGATCCGCTCGCTGACGTCAATCAGTTCCTGCTCTGCCAGTTTGCGACTCCTCTCGGATTGCTCCAGCGCTGCCCTCACCTCCTCATTCTCAGCCATCATCAGGCCGTTGCGGCGTTCAGCGATCGCCAGCTGCTCCTTTAAATCCTCCTGTGTGTGTATGACTTCATCCAGATGGACTTGTGTGTCCTGTGAAAAAGGACAATGTTTATGAGTATTACTGCACGTGAACATAATGACCAGTCATGGTGAGATTTAGAATATAAAAGCACACGGACCTTCAGCTGACCCTGCAGGCTTCTCATCAGTTTAGTGGCATCGGCCGCCTGGCGGTTGGCATGACCCAGCTGTATCTCCATCTCATTCAGGTCACTCTCCATCTTCTTCTTCATGCGGACTGCGTCATTCCTGCTGCGTGTCTCGGCGTCCAGCGTGCTCTGCAGGGTGTCCACGGTCCTCTGGTGGTTTCTCTTCAGCTGGTCGATTTCTTCGTCTTTCTCCGCCACCTTTCTGTCCACCTCTGACTTGATCTGGTTCAGCTCCAGTTGGAGGTGAAGGATTTTAGCCTCCTCGTGTTCCAGAGAAGACTACGAGGACAGAAATGGGATGGGCATTGGAATCAAATTTATGGAAATACATAAACACATAGTGAAGTGATTTCTAAACTTTCTTTAATCTGTTTTTCATGTTGACCACGGATGTCAAACTCATTTTCTTTCGGGGCCACATTCGGCCCAATTTGATCTCAAGTGGGTCGGACCAGTAACATAATAACATAGTAACCTATACATAATGACAACTCCAATTTTTTCTCTTTGTTTTAGTGCAAAAAACCCCAATTAAATAATGAAAATATTTACATTTACAAACAAAAAAAAGTGAATAACCTGAAAAAACAGAAATTTCTCTTAAAAAAAAATATGTGCAATTTTAACAATGTTATGCCTCAACGTATCATTTATACATGTGCATTATGGATCGGATCTACAAAGGCACAAAACATTTGGTAACAGACAGAATATTGTTAAAAATTGCACTTCATTTTCTTTAGACATTTCAGGTTGTTCATATTTGTTAAGGTTATTCACATTTTTTTGCTAAAGGATAGTTGGTTAATGTAAATATTTTCACAACTTAATGTTTATTCTTTTCTAAAACAGAAAAATTGGAATTTGTCATTATTTATAGGCATAATGAATTTTTTTTCTCTCATTAAACCAAGAAGCAAATTTGGGGGTTATTCTGCTATTATTTATATCTGAGGTCACATTGGTCTGCCTGTGGAACCTGAACTCAAATGGGTTCAACACCCTTGACTGTTCATATCTTCAGTGTCATTTTTGCACTTTGCAAATTCATCCATGTTTGACACCCATGATATAGACATTATGAAAACAACATATGTAATTCTTTGTCAACTTTTTAAAATTCTACTTTTTCTGGTTTGGAGTTTCTATAAATATAAACAAACCTCTACTTCCTCGAGAGCTGCCTGAGTGTCTCTCTTTTCCTGTTCGGCCTGCTTTGCAGCTTTCTCCAGCTCATGAATAGTTTTCGCAGACTGCCCAACATGATCAGTGATATCTGAAATCTCCTCTGAAAATGCACAGAAAAACACTTTGTTGGTAAAACTCAAATTCAGTTGTTTTTTTTTTAGCTTCAAAAGAATCAAACCCTTACGCTGTAGGTTTTTATTTTCTCTTTTCATGGTGTCCAGATGATCCAGAGCCTCCTCATAAGAATTTTTCAGCTTGAAGAGTTCTGTACTTAACAATCTAGACTCTCTCTGGGACACTTCCAGATCTGATTGACCCTCCTCATATTTCTGTTTCCATTCAGCCAGAACCTAAAGGATGATCAAACAGTGGAGTCAGTAAGGTTTTGAGAAGATGCAAATGAAAGCACATGTATATGTTCCAGACAGAAATACCTTGTCAAAGTTCCTCTGCTTCTTGTCTAAAGTAGCACTGGCTGCATTTGATCGCTCCAGCTCCACCATCAGGTCCTCAACCTCGGCCTGAAGCCTCTGCTTCGTCTTCTCCAGTGATGCACATTTGACATTTGCAGCCTCTGTCATCTCCTCTGATTCCTGCAGCCGCTGAGCCAGCCTTTTCCTTCAAAGCAAACACAGACTGTGTAAAAGAAGGTTAAACTGATTATCTCTTAGACAACTGTCCTTCTAGTCATTGTCTGATGGTGGAAACCTGGAGCACAACTTCATTAGATCTAGATCAGGGCTGCACGGTATGAGCTCATCCTGCAATGTGCAATAACATTTTCCAGCAATGATGACGATATGACGTGCTAAAACAATAACAACCTTACATTTGCCGCAACTTATTCTGAGGGCAGCTGATGGTTTGCTCTCATCTGACTGGTTCATGCTTATGTTTTATATAAAATGTTTGTCTTGTTGTAATTTATGTGTATGTTATTTAGTTACTGGTACCAGTATTCTAACATTGATAGTAAGGAGATATGTTTTCTGGGGAAATTTTAAAGCGAAAGAAAGTATATTTGTATTCAAAATATGGATGACACCTAATTATGAAAAGAAACAGGAATTATTAGTGCACTTCACTATGTTACTTTTAGTTCTTTGGTCTAGTAAATAACAATAAATGAATTATTCCTAGACATGATGGCTCAACAGTCCGTACTTTGCCTCCTCCAGCTCCTCCGTGCGTTGGATTGCGTCCGTCTCGTATTTGGTTCTCCACTGAGCCACCTCGCTGTTGGCTTTGGACAGGCAGCGCTGCAGCTCGGCCTTAGCTTCCTGTTCCTCCTCATACTGCTCTCGTAACAGCTCACAGTCATGACGGGACGACTGCAGACCGTGCGCCAGGGCGCTTTTAGCCTGAAAAAGGAGCCATTACCAAACTTAAGAATGCCACCACTTAAATTCAAATGTGAAAATCTTCAGCCTCCCACATTAACAAAAACTCTGATCGTTTCATCATTAAATCGTGAATATTTCATGGTTACATTAGGGTTTACTTTGTGTGTTTCATGCCTTAATTTCCTCGTCCAACAGCCTCTTTAACTCTTCGTTTTGCTGACTCCCAACAGATTTCACTCTGTTTAACTGGGAAAGAGTGGTTTCCTTTTCTTCCAGCTGACGTGTAAGATCACCTGTTAAGGACAAAAAGGACACAAATTAACCTAAGAAATGTGTTTTTGTATGTTTTTTTTAATCTTATACAATGGTAACAGACATACCACTTTCTGTTTGCAGACGAGCACTGAGTGTTGTATAATCACTCAGAGATCTCTGGGCTTCATCTGCTTTGGTCTTATATTCATTCATTTGATCCTCAAGGCTCCTGCACAGTTTCTCCAGATTAGCCTGAAATAAAGAGCATCAGCATTAACTTAAGAGTCAGATCTGTATGAAATGAGTCATGTTCCTCCGGGGTCTGTTAACAGTCTCATACCTTGCTTTTCAGGACACTCTCCATGTTGCTTGCCATGTCATCGATCTCCATTTTCAGCTCACTCTTCTCTTTCTCCAGTTTCTGTTTGACTCTTTGGAGGTTGTCTATCTGGTCGCTGAGTTCTGCGACGCTGTCGGCTTGTTTCTTGCGCAGGGCGGCGGTGATGGCTTCGTGTTGCAACGTGGACTCTTCCAGATCACGACGTAGTCTCTGAAACTCAGCCTCTCGCTTCTTGTTGAGCTCGGCCTGGGCAGCGGTGGCTCCTCCGGCCTCCTCCAGACGCTCGCTGATCTCCTCCAGCTCCCGGGACAGATCACACCTTTGCTTCTCCACTTTGGCCCGAGCTGAGCGTTCAGCCTCGATCTCCTCCTCCAGCTCTTCAATACGAGCCTATGGTTTAATTGTATAAACTAGTAAAAGTATGTGCTGGACATACTGACTAAAATATTGTGTATCAGTGACGTACTTGCAGCTCTTTGATCTTCTTCTGGAGCTGAGTGCTGATGGCTTGCTCATCATCAACTTTGCTTTGCAAGTTGCTGATTTCAAAATCCTTCCTAAAAAGAGGTCATTTAATTTTTCTTTATTTACATTTACATTGCTGAATCACTAAAAATACACATTACTTTTTCTTACACCATAACTTCAGTCATACTTATATTTTTGTCCACATTACATAAAAAGTCAGTAATTCAGAAGTCTAAACAGTGTGTGTACTTGCATCTTAAGTGGACTTATTGTTCTTAATTGAAACTTATGAAAACCTTGCATACTTTATGTCACCAAAAAGTAATTATTGGATGAATGTGCAAGTTGTGGAATAATCCTGCTTTTGTTTTCTGGAGAGGATTTTTAATTACTGTGAACTACAGGTTAACTCATAGCAGATTTTTACAAGGCAGTATGATAATGACAGTTTGGAACAGTTTGCAGATATAAGAGCCTCAATTAACTGTTGAACCAACAATCTAAGTCAGTAACAAGTAGTACATATCTAAATAAATAGACCAGATTTTCCAAACAGCAAACTGAAAGTAATTACTTGATTTATATGGAATATCACATAACTGAAACATCCAGTTGAGACACCCAATGGGGAGACAAATTCTGCACATAGAGATAGTTTATTACACTTTCTATTAGTGTTAATTGATTGGCCAAAGTGATTAATCTGTCTATTTCGACTAATGCTCCAGTTTCACATAATTCTTGCTTAACAAACTGAATTTCAAAATAAACTGACTCACTTCTTCAGTCTTTCTTCATTTTGCTGTCTCTCGTTCTCCAGATCCATGATGGTTTCCTGGCACAGCTTCAGATCTCCTTCCAGTTTTCTTCTGGATCGCTCAAAGTCTGCGCGAATTTTTTTCTCCTGCTCCAGTGAACACTCCAGCTGTAAAAGATGTGCATGTCAACGGCTAATCCATAGGAAACAACGCAAATGAATATTCACTGAATCTATGGGACATCGGCAGCATGTTAATGTATTGTACTGAGGGGTTAAAATTATTGTACTGTTGTATTATGTTTGCACCTTCATACCTTAAAACCAGGTGCAACATTTGGAGGTATAACTTGAATGTCAGTAACTCTGTTTAGATTAATTATCAAAGGTGTATTCACTATGTAATAGAGTTATAGTAAAAATAAAATAATTTTTGTTCATTGGGCAATGTTAGAAACTTCTCAAACATAAAATCTTAATTAATTACTTACATCATCAACCTGCTGCTCCAGCTTCATCTTGATCTTCATCAGGGAGTTGACTTTATCCTCTTCAGCCTGGAGGTCGTCTAGAGTCTGCTGATGCACCTCCTGCAGAGCTCTGATCTCCTTTGAGGACTTCAGCAGGTTTTCTTCAAGAGTGGTTAGTTCCTCTACCAAATTCTTCACCTAAAAGGCAGATTTACTTTTAATATAAAGGTTAACATGTTTAAAACAAATCACAAATACTTCAATACTGTACTTCAGTTTTTTTTTTACTTTTATTCATTACATTTTAATACAAATATCTGTCATTTCTACTCATTAGGTTTTCAACAGGCTTGTTACTTTAATGCAAGTAAAAGGAATTATCTAATGTTTTTATTTTGCATCATTGCATCCTTTCACAACATCATCACTTTATTATCTATTTTACAGTAACACATAGGAAAGACCATCCTTTGGTGAATGTATCAGGGAATATCACACACAAGAATAACAAGATGAAAACAGTGCTTCTACTTTTACAAGTTACATCTGTACTTTAATGGAGTAAATAAACTGTGAACTTCTGGTAATGATCAACACCTGTTTATGACACGGTGAAATGATCAGAGGTACCTTATTTTCCGTGGCGTATTTCTCCTTCTCCACTTTGGCGATGGTGAGCTCCAGGTCGTCGATGTCCTTTTTGAGCTCTGAACATTCGTCCTCCAGCTTCCTCTTCTTTGCGGTGATCTCAGCGTTGATCTCCTCCTCTTCCTCCATCCTCTCAGAGAATTCTTTGACTTTAGCCTCCAGGTGTATTTTGCTCTTTATTAAGCCTTCACACCTTTCTTCAGCATCGCACAGGTTCTCCCTCTCCTAAAGAATGGGTTCCACAAAGGGATGGTTACGGACACAGATTCTGATTATTTAAGATTAGTTAAGGGTTAACATTCATTAACCTGGTCAGTAAATCAAAACAAATGCCAACAGGCTGATGCAGAGATTTTGATCAACCTGAAGAGCTTTATTTCATGAAAATGACCTGATGGATTTACATTAGATCTCATTAGTACACAGCTGCTTACTGAAGAGGTAATTTTAACAAATAATGATTACTATCCCAAGAGTATGAGCTTATCCCTCATAACAGCCTGTTGTACAGAAATAACAGATCTTTGACTGCTGTCGTTGACCAGTTAGATTCATCAGGATCATTGTCAGCAAAGTTGTGAAACAAATAAGTCAAACATTTTTTTACACTGTGCTCATCATACTCCATATTAAAGCAGCAAGAGATTGTACAAGGTGTATTTTTGCCATAAAAATATACTTTTAAAATTATTTTTATTGTTTTATTAATTTTGTGAAATGTAATATGACTAAAAAACATTGTAAATTATTTTTGTCTGATCCTTAAATTTATCTAGCAGAGCAATATATAAATCTTTTTACAGGATGCATAGATTTAAATCCCATTTACCTTTGTTTGTATGTTGTGTTTTGTGTACAACACTAGTGGGAAGGGGTTTTTTTAATGTCTTGTGTAGTATTAGTATAATAATAGAATGACGGTTTTGTTTATTGTCCCCATCTGCTCTCCACCTACTATGTATCCTCTCTTTATTTTGTTGAACTTCTTTGACTATTATACTTGCAGGGATCAATGAAGTTTGCTCTTATCAGACCTTATTGATTATGTACTTTTCTGAATTGCAGAAAAGAAATGTCTCTTCTCCTGACGTCTTTATCTGATAGAAACAAATCGATACAAACAGAATACTGAGTGTTTACAAACCGCCTGGATTTGCAGATAAAGGTCATTTTTCTCCTGAACCAGCATGACCATCTTCTCCTCCAGCTCCTTCCTCCTGGCCTCTGACTTTGCAAACTCTTCTTTGAGTCGTGCAAACTCCTCCTTCATGGACTGCATCTCTTTCTCGGCCTCTGCACTTCGGAGCAGAGGCTTTATCTTAAAGTACAGTCTCATCCAAGGCCAGTTCTTCACATTCATGAATGAACGGATGTTATACTGGATGATGAAGATGGCGTCCCTGTGTAGTAGAAAAACAGAACAGAGGTTTTGTTTAACCACCTACAGGACAAAAGCATTCACTTCTATGTGTGGTACAGTGGATTTATTTTTTTATGAAGAAGATCACAAGGAATCAAAGAAAAGGTACTTCTGTAGAGGAACGCAGAAAAAAAAAAAAAATAATGGTGAGGAGAATATCAGGATTTAAAAAATACATTGTTTCACTATTGTTAAGTATGAATAATAAAAAGACAAGTTTCAAGTAACTTACAAGACTTCAAGATTTGATGTTGATTTGTTGGTTCTTATTTCAGTTCTTTGCCTTTTTCCTAACTCCAAACACACTGTTTCATGCCTAAACCTAACCATAACAATGTGTTTCTTACTGTAATCATGACAACAGATCATCTTTTAGCCCTAAACACATAGCTTCTTCAGGACTAAACACATGTTCATCTGTCACTAACCTTTTCTTCGTCATCTCCTTCAGTCTCAGCCGTGTGACGTAACCTCTGGCCACAGCCTGGATGCGAGTCATCAGCACCGCCAGCCGCTCATCTCTCATCTCCTCCAGAAGACCCAGAAGTCCAGCTTTGAAAAATACCTACAGTATATGGCAGTGGCAAAACAGATCGGATTTATATTATTTCTTATTAAAAGATATGTTCTGCTCTTCTTGTCCATAATTATGTCCACACTGCAAACATCTTCAACTCTACATGAAGACAAATTAATCTGATTTGATTTTAGATGCTCCACTGACTCTCATAATCGAATACTAATCTTTGGGTAATTTAGCAGCTGATGAATGAGAGTCTCTGGTCTTCATCAAAAGACTCACTCTGTAACAACTTACATTATAAGACACATCTAATAAAAATCCACAGAAAGAGCTGAAAAGTCTAATCTTGGTATTTCTGAACAGCTACCTTTGTGTATCCAAATCTGTACTGGGAATGGTCCACGTCTATGGAGCCCAGCAGCTTCTCTGAGGCCTTTTTGCTGTCAATGAACTGCCCCTCAGGGATGGCACTGGCATTAAGGATCCTGTATCTGTTGTCATGACACACAGGTTCAGTGAGATTCAGTCAGTTTTTGTTAAACAGAGACAGATACTAATGTTTTACCGCTGTTTGAAGTCTCCATAAAGAATCCTGCTGGGGAAGCCCTTCCTGCAGATCCTGATACCTTCCAGGACGCCGTTACAGCGCAGCTGGTGCAGCACCAGACGGTGATCCATGGAGCCTGTATGGACAACATATAAATTAGATCCTCGAAGGAGGCAGAGGTCACATCTATAAGGCTGAAATTTTCACAACCTGGAAACATGCCTGCTTTGTCTTTTATGTAACTGAGTTTACCTTCACATATTCATTTGAATTTTAAGCTTCATACAAATGTCAGTCTTAGTGACAGTTTAGTGTCAAGTCAAGTCGTCACATATATCATTATAAAGTATCCATATCTATATGCTTGTACATGGGAATGACAAGTAAAAACAGGAGTAACCACCAACCGCTATAATCACTACAAAGTACTGAGTGAAAATAGTGGTAGTAAAATGCAGGGGGAAAAAAATTAAATAAAAAAAAATAATACAACCACGTTTTTTTCTTCAAAATTAGCACATAAATCTGTCAGCTAATCTACATTACTGACTTGTCCAACTGGTTTATTCCCAGTTTTCCCCACTAAAGGCAGTATGTTAAACCACTCAGCCCACACTGGGCATTTTCTGGTGGGTACATTCCCTCCATTGTTTCCCTTGGGTTTACCTGGAGTTTTGGTCTCGTTTGGGATGATGCATCTCACAAAGTGAGGATGTGTGGACCTGAGGTTGGCCATCAGTTTGTTGAGATTTTCCTGCAGGACACAGACTGGTTATGTTACGTCATTGGATTGAAATATATGAGCCTGTATGACTCCACCACTGGCTGTGTTCAATTACGACTCCAGCATTAAGACACCTTTCCATGAATTCCCTCCAGATATTATTTTATCAACTGGTTCTTACTCTGAAAAGTGCAGAAACTGTCTGAAAAGAAGACCCTTTTTTCTTGGCGCTCTTCTTGCTTCCATCTGCAGCAGTTACAGAAACAGAAGAAAAACATCATGACATATTTAGGAATGTGTGTAACAGATCAGAGTACATATTGTATTTGTAGTATTCCTGTCATCTGTGTGGCATTAAAACTAAACTGACCCTCAGCGGACGCGTACGTGGCAAAGAGATGAGAGAGCAGCTTCAGGGAGGCCTTCTGGTAGAGCTGGACCACCGTATCATTCAGGGGGTCTTTGTTCTTCTCCAGCCACCCACTGATGTTGTAGTCCACGGTGCCGGCGTAGTGCATTAAAGAGAAGTGGGCCTCGGCCTTTCCTTTGGAAGGCTTTGGCTTCTGAAAGATGCTGTTCTTTCCCAGGTGTTGGTCGTAGAGTTTGTTCTTGAAGGAGCTGTCCGTTGCCTTTGGAAACATGCACTCCTCTTCAAGAATCGAGAAAATACCCATCGGCTGCAGAGGTCAGATGTCCGATTGTTATTAACAGGCTTCATTTATCTGTGCTTTACTTACATTTGAACACAAATATCTGTACATTCTACGTCCTCCAAAATTCATTACTTTATCACTGATACACATAACACATCACAACACAAAGACATTCCCTTGTGTTTCCGTAGGTACATTTCATGCACAACAAATCATAAAATGCCAACATTTTTTCAATATTTAAACTGTAAATGTACATAAATAAATTTCAATGTGTAGATTGTGATGATTATATCAAGATTGTCAAATCAACTACAAAGTCAGGTTTATGAGGAAAATTCACAAATTTAGGAGAAAAATTAAGAGAATATAAAATCATAAATTGGCAAGAAAAAAAATGCAGATATCATCTGATAGTATAAAGTTAGAAATTCATTACAAAACTGAGACAAAACTCATGCGTAAATGAGTGAATTTATGTGGAGGAAAAAAAAGTCATAAGTTTATAAGAAAAATATTTGAATGTTCTCCAAAGTCATACATTTGCTATTTTTAAAAAAATTTAATTCGCAAGAAAAAAAAATTAAGACATTAATGAGAAAAGGTCGCATACGGTTGATATGAAATGTGTTCTATGAAAAAGTTTCTGCACCTTTTCTATGAGCTCGATGCAGGCTGCCAAGTCCATGCCAAAGTCAATGAACTCCCAGGCAATCCCCTCCTTCTTGTATTCTTCTTGTTCCAGCACAAACATGTGGTGGTTGAAAAACTGCTGCAGCTTCTCGTTTGTGAAGTTGATGCACAGCTGTTCCAAACTATTCATCTGAATTTAATAATATGTCATTAGTCGGGTGAATACGACCAAAAATTGTCTTTGGAAATCAAATCCTGCTCACCTCAAAGATCTCAAACCCTGCGATGTCCAGGACGCCAATGAAATGCTGTCTGGGCAGTTTGGTGTCGAGCTGCTGGTTGATCCTGGTGACCATCCACAGGAACAGCTTCTCGTACACGGCCTTCGACAGTGCACCCATGGCGTTGTTCACCTGGAAGTCAGACATCTTTTTCTTTCCGTTTTTACCCAAACAGAGTGCATCAGACAAATGTCAGACACAGAGGACTACTTTACCTGCTGTGGAGTCTGACCTTTGGTGACGTACTCATTCCCGACCTTCACTCGAGGGTAACACAGCGCTTTGAGCAAGTCAGCGGAGTTTAAGCCCATGAGATACGCGACTTTGTCTGCCACTGTCAGGCACATATCAAACAGAGACAAGTCTTCACATGTTAAAGTTCTACATGACATCAGCCAAACATGAACACAGAAGCATCAGTATTACAGCTGCATGTTACACTGTAAAAAATCTCAAGCATATTTTATCCATTAGTAATGTACAAAAATATATCTAATTTATTGTGTTCCAGCTAATATTGAGCTAGACTTAACCAGTCACAACCTGAAATGATGGTTTACACAACATCCCACAAAGGAACAAGATTGTTTTTGCAGCTTGTTTTTGTAGACTGTTGTTCCAACTGTGAATGTGGACCACTGTGGCCTTTAATGGGCTAGACATGGCTGGTGAGAACTATTTTTGTTTACAGTGTTGGACTTTTGTGTTTTATTTTTAGTGCGGGTGTATTTTAAATGCTTGTCATCTAATCATTGCGTCAAACCTTCATTTCAAAAGTAAAGCTGTCCAATACATGTAGTGGTAAATAAAATGCTGTGTTTTCCTCAGAGATGTAGTTGAGCCGAAGTTGAAAATACAGAAAGAATCAAAGTGAGATACTAAACACTAAAGGAAACACCGACTCCACATGTTGTTATTGCTTATGTGTAACAAACTCAGCAGGTACTGTATCTCAAAAATGCATTCTATTCCTTTCCATCACCGTTCGTACGTCTCACCCTCGGTGCCGTCGGGCTCCGCCTGCTCCTCCCGCTGCTTCTGCTTGAACTTCATGTTCCCATAATGCATCACAGCTCCAGTCAGCTTGTAGATGCCCACCTTTTCATCTGTGTTAAATCCCAGAATGTCGATGGCGCTCTAGGCAGACACAGATGTAGATTCATACTGATTTGCAAGTATCTAAAAAGCTTTATCATTTTTTACAAAGGTTTTGCTTACATTTACTCTATCATGATGTAGAGTCATATAAACGGTTCATTTTACTTTCATTATTGTTTAATTATATCTTACTAAAAAGAAACAGCACCTGTAAAGCAACGTTTGTACAAAGAGTAGATTGGAGCAACATTGATCACTCAATTAATCCACAGTTACTTAACAATAATTTATTTTTAACATTTGTTAATCTACAACATATCCTCACATCTGTGGCCATCAGCTCCTCTGTATCATCGATGCTCAGCACAGTGATTTCCCCCTGGCTGATGAAGGGGTAGTCATATGGGTTTGTGGTTATCAGCAGCATCTCTGAAATAAAGCAGACAAACTGCCTGAGCCTGTGCAGTTTGTGCACAGATCTGATATTCTTTGGTCAGTTATTTACCGATTAAATCAGGCTTCTTGTTTGACAAGATCTGATAGAAGATGTGATAGCTCCTCTCTGCCGGCAGCTGAAACGTCACCCTGGATTTTTCCAGAAGGTCTAAATACAAAGGTAAAAACAGATAAAACACTCTGACAAATGTAGAAGAGAGATGCAGTATCAGTATCACTGAAAGAAAAAGCAAACATACATGTTTCAATATCAGCCGATGCCAACTTCCCCTTTGTTCCAAAGTGGATGCGGATAAACTTTCCCTGAAAAAGTGACAAAAAAACACTGGTATAAAAAACATGAGCCTTGATTTACTGCTGTTAAACTTGTTTACTTCCTGCTACGGTAAAAATGAACTCACAAATCTAGAGGAGTTGTCGTTCCTCACAGTTTTGGCGTTGCCAAATGCCTCCAGCAGCGGGTTGGCCTGGATGATTTGATCCTCCAGAGTCCCCTATGAGGATTTCAAGAAAGAAAAGTCAGCAGAGCAGTTAGTATCCTTATGTGACCTCAGTTTCATCTGCATATTTCATTGTCTTAACCCACAGTAAACAGACTAAACCTGCATTTTTCCTGCTTGTTGCTCTTTCTTGCTGGAGTCCCCAATTGATGCAATTGTTGCAAAGTATTGGATGACCCGCTTGGTGTTGACAGTCTTTCCAGCACCAGATTCTCCACTGGCAGGAGCACAATGTAAAATTCATGATACACAAGGTAGAATAAACAGAGTAACGTACGCAAACACCAGGTTAAAGCTGGACTTACGTGATCAGGATGGACTGGTTCTCTCGATCTGGTGAACCAAAAATGATTAGTGGGTGGTTGGTTTATTGGATATTACTGTCACAGAAAAGAAAAAGGCGTTTGATTGTATTTTTCACAGTAATCCTCTCATGGGTTTATATTCAGTATTGTATTTTGGAATGATTTCAAATAAAACAGAAATACAATTAATTTTGTTTTTATATATATATGATACAATTTTTTTTAATTGAGTAAAAATTGGCGTTCTCAAAATACAATTAATCCCAAAGGTTTAAAGTAATGACACAAGTGTTTGTTGTGAAGTCTTAAAAAGTTCATTATATATCAAAGTTAGTGGCATCTAGTGGTGAGATGCAGATTACACCTGAAATAGTAGGTGATGATATTCCACCATGATGCTAGGTGTCAGCATCCATAAAAGGACAAAAGAAGAAGAGGAAGTCCATTTGGAGCTACTCTAAAAACACTGCAGCCTAAATCTTACACACTGACACTTTAAGATGTGAATGTTAAAGCTATTTTGAAATTAAATTACTGTTACATGTTAAAAATACAATATTATACTAGAAGTTTAAACCTTTAATATTAAGATAAAGTTTACCTGTGAGCATGTACTGGTATGCGTTGTCAGAGATAGAGAAGATGTGTGGGGGGGCTTCCTGCCGTTTCTTCCCCCGGTAACCAGCGACCACCTCCGGCTTGTAGACAGGAAGCCACTTGTATGGATTCACAGTGACACAGAAAAGCCCGGAGTAGGTCTGTGAATCACACAAAGGAAACAAGAGAGGTGAATAATCTAACACTAAACTGATTCCCAGGGTTGTGGTATAACTAATTACATGTAAAGGTGTTACATAATAAAACTACAAAATAAATGTAACTGTCATCTGTTACAATTGTTGAGAAAAAATATGTAACTTCATTACAGTTATTGACCATAATACAAGTAGAGAATTTACATGTGAATAAATTATTTTTGGCTAATAAACTTACAGATTATATGCTTTTATGTAATCTGACATGACCATTTTCACCATGTCTCTGTCTAAATAAGCCTCTTTTGGAAAAATAATGTCATATACAGAATAAATACTTCATTCCGCTGTGTAGGGACGGCAGATTTCAGAATAACACAGGTCAGAAAAGCTGCTGGATTCATTTGAATTAGTGTTTGAGTGATTTTCTGTTTAAATCTGAGGTTATAACTGGTGCCACCATTCAGTCTGGCATGTCATAACAAGGCGAGGGAACATGTCATTGGACAAAAATACAAGTGTTTAGATTCAGTTACATGTTCTTTCTAAAGTTTACTGTAAGGCTTGTTTATCAGCAACAAAAATATCAACACTGAAATTATGTCAAACCTGAGGAATCATCTACATTGTCACCTAAAATAAACTTTACAAGAAATCTAAAAGTAATCCCATGAAATATGTGAGGTACTTTGGAGTAATTTCTTATCACTGCCTTTTCCAAACTTTTTTTGACTTGGTTGCCATCTATCGCATTGAAATACATAATAATGTCGTATGTTAATTAATTTTCCTTCGATATTTCATAAATGTTGACTTCAAAAAAAGCCTTGAAAAAGACTCAGATGTAGATGGTATAACAAGGTGAACATGATGTAAAAGAGAAAATGTGATGAAAAGTTGCAACAAGACAAACACAAGGTGTAGGATGTAATACATGGTCAATTCTGTGCCATTTATTTTCGGAGTCTTGAGCTGCATTAATGGGAACCACTGAGGTACTGCATTACATGTGGTCTGATGAGTCCAGATTGACCCTGTTCCACAGTGATTACCCATCATGCCTAGTGCCTACAGTACAAGTGCTATGATCTGGGG
The DNA here is from genome assembly GCA_037367365.1 of Apogon talboti. NCBI lineage: Eukaryota > Metazoa > Chordata > Actinopteri > Kurtiformes > Apogonidae > Apogon > Apogon talboti. The sequence continues at coordinate 26,164,877 of JAPQRQ010000027.1, forward strand.
TTGCTTCAGTTGGTCGGTCGAGGTTCAACGTCTTGTGCTTAAAAAGTGATTGAAATAAATGTTGTGACATTGTAAAAGCTTATAGAAACGAAGCCACGGTCAATGTGTGTTGTAATCAAGTCTAAAAGTTAAATAAGGCTAAATATTACATTCTGGAACTTTTTTTGACTATATTGTCAGTATATATAGAGAATAACTCAAAGAAATATGAAACAAATGTGCTGAATAAACAAAAAGTCTGTTTGTCTTGGCCAATATAGTGCCTTTTCTGTTGGTGCCAAAGTATAAACCCTGTATTACATTTCAATACTGCTGATTCGCTTATGACTCAGCAGTCATGTTATATCTGTGTTTCTCACGTAAATCATCCAGGCGGCGTAACGGTCCTTGAGGTTGAAAAGCACAGCCGGCTCATGGAGATGCGTCAACAAAGCCATGTCTTCAATCTTATCAAACTTGGGAGGGTTCATAGGGCGCGTGTCATCCACATGCACACTAACCATCTGAAATCCAAATTCACAGATCCAGTGAGGTGAATGGACGACGTAATGTTGACGCATTTTCTCAATGAGGATTTAACTTTCAACAAAATACACCCACCTTTCCGTCCTCCGTCTCGACTGCAACTTTTGAGCCGTCCAGGCTTTTGATTTTCCCCCTGATGTACTCATGCTTCACGTCCGGCACAAACACAGCAGTCTTGGCATCAAATGGCATGTTTTGTGCTGCAATTCTCTCCCGCTCTGATTTGCGGAGGTACGGGGCAGCCACTCCGTAGATTTCCATCTCGGCATCACTCATGTTGTCCGTCTGCACAGTTGAGATAAGACAAACAAACATGCTTGCAAAGATGAAATAATAAAGTCAAATATTTCTAAGATTTTGAAGCATAGCCAGGGTTTTACTTACCAGAAAGCTGCAGGCCACAAAGAAACCTCAATGGAACAGCCTTAGTATGTCAGAGGCTTTGAATAAGACTTTCCACGCTGTACTGTTATTGTTCGACACTACACCACAGGCATACCTCACCCTAACAAGGGTTTGACAGCTTTTATAAGAGCTCATGAGGCGTTTTTCTACTCCTATATTTGGTGTTCTTGCGTCTACACCACCTTGTAAAAGTCAAGTCTGACCGTTTTGTATTTTGAACACTCTATGTATAGACGTATTGTGTCACTTTTAAATGATTTCAATTGTAATCCTTCAGACTGCCCATTAAAAAGCAATGAATGGTAAGGGACGACAGCTTAGGGGGCTTACGGTCCCGACACGGCGGGCCTCATTTTCTGGGATCAGGGAAGATTAGGTCCGTTAGGGCATCGCTCAAATTCTGGCATTGGCTGTCTGGGAGCGGAGCTGATTACACACGACTGTTTGGGTTTGTGTTGGGAGCAGCAGGGTTGACAGGCAACACTTAGCACATTCCAGACAGAGGCCTATCTCTATTAACCCCAACTTATTTTGAATGTTTGTTGTGGTGTTTGTCATTAAAATATTCCATTATCCATCATTCTCCATAACTTTCATTGAAATCAGTCTTTCTGAAATCTCTTAACAGATTAATGTGAGTTACTATATACTGTTTTGTAGTTTTTGCTGTTGCTGTTAAAACTTAAAACTGACAATTAATAATCAGTTTCAGTATCAACCAATTAATCATTTCTTCTGAAAATGGCTGTTATTATGCCATTCATTTACAATACCTTGTTATAGAGATGATTTATATGGTCTTATCAAGCTTAATGTTTATTTCCTGTGGTAATACCTTTTTATTTTATTCCAGTTTACCTGTACCCTTATCTAATGTGTATCTTGTCTCTTTTGTGTTATTTTTATTCTGTTGATCAACAAATCTTAACACTTGATAAACCATAACTGGCAAAGTTCTGTATTTTTCATTAAACGGATTCTGATCTATTAATCCTTGGAACTGACATTGCACACGATGCCCATGTGGTTTACTAAACACATTTATGCTATTATTGCTAATAAAAATGACACATTTAATGTTACACTGAGGCTTTGTAAAAATGAAAAAATTACTGTAATACTAATGAGGTTTTTCACCTGAAATAAACTAACAATTTCAACACATCACTTACGGTATATTAATATGATTAAGTCGTCGTTTTGGTTTGTCCACAGTTCTACCGTAAATTTAAATACCAGTTAGTATTTTTTCAGGTAATAGACGGATCCCAAAGACCTGTTACCTTAGAGCAGGAGTAAAATTTAGTCTTTAAGTGGAGCAGAAAGGCACAGAAACTTCTTACAGCTAAAGTTTATGTAACAACTGTTATTCAGCTGCTACTAATTGCCCCTTAATTAATTCGACAATGGCTGTTTTTGTTCGGATCTGTTCAGTGGAGCTAAGGTCAATGTTAAGCTAGCGAAAAAAGTGATGCCGCTAATTTTGTACACCTGGGTATCAAATTACATCAGACTTATGGAGATTTAGTAGGATTAAACTGCATAAATGTCATATAATTTTCATAACTATGTATTCATTCATGTGTAACCAAACCAACCAGCGTGCCTTCCTTACCTGTGAAACAGATAAAAATGACAGGGGGCAGACCATGACACGCCCCATTTTAGAACAACTGACGTGAACTGACTTCGATTTCTTTCTCTTGTTTTTTTGTTTTTCTTTTTCTTAAAGTACATTATTGTCACCTACTCTATTTGAGTTTAGATCAAAGTTAATATCCCCTTTGCTAAAACCCTAACCCAAGAACTAACAAAACAAAGAGGAATCATAAATTGGTTGCAATCTATAACTTCACCGCTAGATTTCACTAAGTATCGTACATAAAACCATTAATAACTACAATGCAAAAAGTAATGGTTAATCTCAATTTTATCTTAAACTATTCAGGGCACAGAATTTTATTGCCTCTTATGACATGATTTAACAGTCTTTAAGACATAAGTAACATTATCAAAAACCTTTGTGCTTTTAATTTAATCTAATTTAATTATTTAATCAATAATGAATAATAATAAACACAAGTAGAATTATTCAACTAATAATAGTTTCCTCTCATATAACTCTACCATAACCTAATAAAATTTTCTAAACGTGTAAACCAACCATCCAACATCTCTACATCACTGAATCAAATCCAGATTAAATCCATCATTGAGTTATTTAACATTTCTTTAAATGCACTTAGAGCAGTTACTTGTTTGAGCACCTCATTCATTCTCAAATTGCACTTTTCACAGTATTTACTTCTGTGTGTATAAGAAAAACTGCAGTGATGCACGTTTGTTGGCCCCACGAATGATTCCTCTTCTTCAGAGCAGAGGAAATGATTTGGTAATCTACTGGGGGAAAGCTGTATCACTGTATGATGGGAGCATTTTGTCTGGCAGTGCATCATAGACAGTCTAATTGGTGCAGATTTAATTGCCTCTTAATGTCACTTGAAGGTCTTGCAACAGCTGCGATTATAATTGGCTCTGGGTAGATGAGCAGGGCCGGAGTAGGAAGGCCGGTCCTGGGACTTGCAGTCTGCCGACCCCTCTGTCACATCTCAACAGGACAACAAGTGTGTGTGTGTGTGTGTGTGTGTGTGTTAAAGCATGACTATGAGGATTCCGTGAGATGTGGACTCAAGGGGTCACAGGACAAGAAAGAGAAGGAGCAGGGAGAAAATCCCCATTAGCTGGTTGTGTGGGAGGCAGATGAAGCCTCACCCCAGTGGAAAATAGATCTGACGACGGGTGCATCGGCACTGGATTAGGAGGTCAACAGCAGAGACAAGGGCCTGCCTGGAAGAAAAGCTACTGCACAAGATGAATGCACCAGTACAATCTCTGGAAAAATGGGAAGCATCTGAGCCATGAGACAGCCTGCATACAGACTCTTAATCATCACAGCTAAATGTAACAGTATGCATGTTGTATGACACATGGAAAGGTGGCCTGTATCTGCAACAGCGAACAACACAAATCACATGGAATATGATCCTCCATAAGTGATCCTGAATACGAATTTGTCTGAACATGTTATTATTAACCTTTATTTAACAAGGAAAAAAACTTGTTGACATTAAAAGTCTCTTTTGCAGGAGTGTCCTGGCCAAGACAGCAGCAGAAGTTACAGACAATGGAGCTTTCACCCATACATCCACACTAATAATGTACTGTACATAAAACACATAATAAAACTCAGATCTAAAACTATACAGAAAACACTAAACTAAGAACATACATATAAAACACCATCAATAATTTCAAAAGTAGTAAAAGTATACAACAGTGTTCCTTAAAAGCATCTCAAAGCACCAATGTTTATTCCATTCTAGAGCAAAATTCACCACAACTGTCTTTCTTTTGATCCTCATGCACATAAACTTATACATTGATCTAGGGGGTTCATATTCAGGCACACAGCTTGAGGTGTATTACACTGAGATTAATCAAGCAACACTTTTTCTTCATCCTGTTCATCATATGCTGAAGAAGGTAAATGGAAAAGATTTTTGCATGGACTGTTTTGGCAGAAATGTTTTCAAATGCATAATTAAGGTTGTAAAAGATTCTATTTAAGCCAAAACTATGTTTTAAACCTAAATCTGAACCTAGATGATGATGGTTTGGCACCTAACTTTAGTAAACCATGACTTCAAACTAAAGAAAAAAAACAAAAAAACTCTATACTTTATCCACAGAGGTCAAACAACAGATCCACTGATCCACCAATAGCTCTGTATAATAAGTAAAAATTTACATCAAAGGTGCAAAAAGACACTAGTTATTTAATTCAGTTATTGTACTTCATTGTATTTGCTGATTTGTTTTTATTTAATTGACATATTAGACTTTTTTCATTTACTTCACTAAATATCACTGAAAAACTCAGGACTATTAATGATGTGTCTAAGTTTTTATAATGGTTATATGGCTAAAATCAATATTATTCTGCTCCTCTTATCATTCCAATACCAGGAAATAACTGATAATCAAAACATAATTGTTAAAAATCATTGTCTTAAGTCATCAAAATTACAAACAAGGAAATAATCTGAGGTGATCAACGAATGACGAGGGTGAAATGCTTGGAATTGCTCGGACCAAAGTCACAGAGGAGACTCTCAATGGGTTTTAAAAATAACTTATCAATCCAGAAATCAATGCATTCCACTCTGAGCGCTGCGTGTGGAAACCTCGTCTCTGAAAAGCCTCTCTCCTCCGGTAAACCGCCGTCCGCGTCTGGCAGCGGCGAGATGAACAACTGCTGTTTGCTTTTCTAATCCCTTTTCTAAAGGAGGAGCACAACAGGTGTGAGAGCAGATAAGATATTAATAAGTCAATACAGGCCCAAGGGATGTTCAGGTTGTAATCAATGTAACACTCCTCTGTCCAGAAACTTCACTTCTCTTCATTAAATATTAATATAAGATGACAGAAATGATATTAGACTATTACTGGAAGTAATCAGCGACCACTGATGCCTTTAACGTTGTGGTTAACCTCTGTCTGAAAGCCAACACTCATCAGGAAGGCACTCAGATTTTACAGGTCTGAGACTGTGCACTGATAAAGCTCATCATGAAACACAAAATAATACAGTTGATTTATGCAGAACTTTGGTTTACAAGGTTACACAGTCCTACACAGAACAGTAGATGAAAAACAAATAAAAACACTGGGAATGTAAAACAAACAGGAAATAAAATGTTCAGTGTCAGGAGTATCAACTTGTGCTGTAAAAAAATACTAAATACTCATTAACTGTCATATTTTAACCCTTTAAATGCCATATTTGAAATGTAAACAAAACATTTGTTTTTTTATATGCTCTTATAAATTGGATAACTTTATTTTTTTGCAGCCTGGCATACATGAAGGATTAACAGCAACACTGCTTAATATGCATTATTATTATTTGTGCTATATCAAATGTTAAATGCGAAAATATGTTCATGTGCATCATTTACTCACTTGGGAGAAGGGTGCTAGAGTTGTAATTTTCCATTGTTTACTATGTGCTGATTTTAGTGTCTGGGTCCGAATTTTAGAAATCATACAAAAATGAACAGCTTTTGAAACATAATATGACCTTTTATAACATGAAGTGCAAAGTGTGCATAATATGCTCATCTAGATACGTCAAAGGTTAAAGAGGGGCAGAAAATATAAGACTGTTCTCTGCTCCTTTTCATAATGTGGATGTTTTACTGACATGTAAAAAACTATTTTCTTTTTCTGTCTTTCTTTGATCTTATGAATGGATTAAACAGAACTTTACATCTCTTCATATCTTCACATCAGGATGAAATGAGACTAAAATGGTGTAAAAAGTGAAACAAAACAAAATATAAAGCCCTGGGTTTTATTTCTATACTTTGAGGACATTTCATGGCCTGAAATTTTTCACTTTCACCACAGTAAATAAGTTCATCCTTCAGTTTATCACATTTGGATAGATAGTGGGGAAAAAATGTACAATATTTTCCTGTGAAGTTTCATAAAACAGGGTTACAAATGAAGAACAAGTGGCTCCGGTTTCTATTCAACTACAGTACATGAGTAAAACAACTGTGGAAAAACAGTATGAAAACAGGACAGCATGGTCAAATATTTTATGTTTTATTATAATCACATTTTTGCAGCACTTTCCAGAAGTAGATAAGAAAATTCAAAATAATTTAAGTGTCAGGGCATCACACAAAGGGTTTCCACCAGATGCATGTGAATGTAAATGTGATGAAAACAAACCCATTTTTAAAGAAACCAAGCGCTTTGTCACGTAGAAACAACCCAATCCAACAATACAGTGTTATTCTGAGTCCTTATCACAGGAACACACCTTTACTTCTTTCTCCAACATTTATTTTCCCTCTGTTTGATGCTTTTATTCTCCACATGCAGAGTGAACGCAGCAGCAGAGTGACGTCCACGCTGCATAATAACGGAGAACGGTGTGACCGTATCGGTCCGTAGAGCCGCTCTCTCCTGCGAAACCATCCGTCATGAGGAGCGTTAGCGCAGATGTGTGTATTCCAGAGTAAACAGAGCGTTCCAACGTGACGTGACAGTGGTGATTTAAGGTTTAAGATCACAAAAGAAACGAGGACAGAGTCTGCGGTGCCAGGCCAACGGCAGCTCACTTGGCGTTCCTGTAGCGTCTCATGTGCGCTGCTATGGAGGCGGTGATCTCAGCACTTCGTTTGTTCTGTCCAAAGTATTCCATGAAGTCTCCGTCGGGTCCTACGAGGTACATGATGATCGTGTGGTCGACCTGAAGAACCCGACAAGAGTTTAGAGTTTTAGGTCTGACTTACTTATCTGTACATCATAGTGTTTACCGATTAATTATGGATGATTGTGTATCGATGGGACACTTT
>JAPQRQ010000027.1:26192771-26215448 GCA_037367365.1 Apogon talboti
TACATACCCATTAAATTTGCTTAATTGTGTAATCAGTACACATTGGATGATATTCCTCATCTCTCTGCAGTCTCCTTTCTCTGATGAATTTTTTTTTTTTAAATGGCCATAAAAACCTTGAAAAATAGATTACATTGTGATTAAAAAACAAATAAATCTGAATAAACATGAAAAATCCGCTGACCTCAGCACAGCAATAAATATTTTTAACAATAAGGTAATACTTACATTGAGGGCTCTAAAGGATGGTTTTAGTGAGTTATTTTTGCAGCAGCTGAGTAACAGTGGAATTACATCAACTGAGAACATTATGTGCTGAGTTATTTTAGTCCTCATTATATCAGGGGTCAGTGATCACAGTGTAAATTATATGTCCTTCCAGTTAACATTCATCAGGATTAGGGGAGAAACTATTACCAGTCTATTCCCTTTAAATGTTTGAACAGTGTAAATGTTTTGATAGATCTGCAGAATACAGATCGACATATTTTCATATTAAACTACATTAAACACACTATTATAATTATTGTATTTTTTAGTGAGATTAAAATATTCGTGGTTTGAGAAGTTTCATTCTGTCCCCTCATGCTGCAGGCGGCAAAACGTTCCTCCTCTCTTTTGCACCGCCTGCTTCCAGCCGGCCGATAATTCAACCAATGAGAGCATAGAGTTTCACAAACAAGCTCGGTGATTGGCTGTAGCTGTTAGAAGGCGGGATCTTTCAACACAAATCACAGTGGAAACTTCCAGCGGAGACCAATCAATTGGCAGAACTGAGGGCAAGAAGGGCGAAAGTGATAGAATTTGTCTTCAAAATAAAAGTGTAAACTTGATAAATAGAACAATTTTGGGAGATTATGCGCCTTATTTGTATTGATTCATCATTTAAATTAATTTAACATTTAGTAATTGGTGACTTCTGTAACCTTTCATACTTAAAACACATATACAATGATATACTTTTTCATTAAAACAATATGTTTGAAAAGAAAAAGCCGGAAAACGGTTATGTAGTTTTACTTCACTTTATAGTACCGCTATCTGAACTTGCCAACAGGCGGTCGGCGACTAAAAACTGAATTGCAGGGAAGTTATGGAGTCGAACCCCTCTAAACCGAGTAGTGTTTGTGTTTAGGTGTTTGTCGTTTGGTAGTATTTCGTTTAACCGTCCTTAGATGAGCCGGGGTGCTGAATAATGCTAGCCGGTTAGCCTGGAGTTGTTGCTAGCTGGCTAAGGAAGTTAGCCGGTTAGCTAGTCATCCGCGGCAGACAGCCTGCCGGGGGTTGATCGCCTGTTTCGCGCATTTCAAGCCTTCTCAACGACCTCTAAGTCTTAAACTCTCACCTGAAGGGAAACCCTGTGTAGTGGCTTAATGTATGTCTAATAGTAAACACCGAAACTTCCATAATCTGCTTTAAAATGAAGCCGTGTCTCCTGAGCGGTCTGATTTGTGTAAATGCTGCTCTTTTGTTTTGACAAAGGAAGCGGACCCGAGTTTGTTTTTTGTTGCTTTTTTCTTTAACACCAGATCACAACTGGTGGTGGGACAGGTTATCTTTTGGCGATGGCGCCACATAAGCACAGCTCTTCGGCTGGAGGCCACCCGGTGGGTTTTAGTTCTGGAGGAAAAACCAACGGGTTGTACCAGCAGTCCTCCGCCGCGATGGCTGCAGCCAAGAAGCCCAACATGCAGCTCGTTCAAGCCGACCACGAGTTGTTCCTGCAGGCCTTCGAGAGTGAGTTACTGCTGCCATCAAGTTCCACATAAGTGTTACAGCTGTAGCTAATCCATCAGCCAGTGGTGGAAGAAGAAATCAGATCAGCTTTCAGTAAAACTTTGGAGATCTTCCACTACAAGTTAAAGTTCACCAGTCAATAATTACTTAAATCTAAAAGCATGAAAAGTGTCATCATTGTGTAGTAAAATTGTCCCTATCAGTGTTTTACTATTGTGGACTCATTTTCCTGCTGTATTCATGTATGTGTTATATTTTCCTGCATTACACATTTATGCTTGAGTGAATTTGATTGGCTTTATAAACTGTGTATAGTTAAATGTTCATCAAAACATCATATTCTATAAATCATCATATGTCCTTTTGGATCCATATGTGTCTAAAAAGACCATTTTTAATGATTAAAAAACAGCAAAGCCAAGAATGTTTTGAAAGAGATTATTCAGTCTGAGTTTAATGTCCAAGTGTAGATTGACTCAGACCACAAGTAAAATGTTGATTCTTCAGTTATTCACAACATTGAGAGATACAGAAAGGGAAGATTATGAGAACCTGTATGCCGAAGCTGTCAGACAAAGAAGATAGAATAAAAAGCACAATATTTACCTTTGAGGTGTAGTGGAGGAAGAGAAGGAGACAGCTGCAAAGCTTCAAATTTTATATCCTGGAATACCACAAATTATAGTCTTCCTGTCCTACACGCTGTACACTTTAGACTCTTTTCATCTCTCATGTTGCATTCTTGTCATAGTTTACATAGTTTTGCATTACAACCTGTGTTGACTGCATGTGGAGTGGGTGTTGACACATTTTAGTCAAAGGATTTTAAAAGATAATGTTTCTAGACCCCTATTTTCCTCTTTTTATCCCCTTAATTAACACATTGAGAAGCCCTACAAATTAAAATAGTTTGTAAAATGCCAAGAATGGGGAGAAATTCTTTAGAAATACATTTTTTTTTATCTTCTTTTGTGAGACATAAGGTCAAGAGTAAATCAGATAGATCTACATACGAGATATTTTCATGGGATCCAGTGATTTAATGTTCTATTCCGTTAACTTATCTTGTGTTAAATTCTAATGTTTGCCCTTTAATCATGTATAAATAATGCAGCGTTACTGATGTAGCTCTGTTTTCTTACAGAACCAACTCAGATCTACAGATTCCTTCGCACCAGGAATTTGATCGCAGTGAGTGTCGTCTTTATTTTCATGACAAAAACCTGTCACTTCTTTCCATACCAGAGTCAAGGTGTAACATTTGTTTTGTGTCTCCCTGTCACTTCGCAGCCTATATTCTTGCACAGGACACTTACGTACATGTCCCACAGAAACTCAAGGAATAACGCCAAAAGGTAAAACTCCCGCCGCTGCTCTCACTATACACAAAATTACATCTAGGCTTCTAAAAAGTCATCTTAGTTTTTATCTTCCTGTTTAGAAATGCAGGTTGAGTGTTTTGTCTCCTGGAAAACAGGTCAACTGTTATCCTGAGGGAAAGGGAACCGACATGCCGGCTGCTGTAGGCGGGGGCCGGTCGGATCAGTTAAAGCCGAGGCTGTGGAGACGTTTTCAGTTAGGCTGCTTTGCATACAGACACAGCAGAGAAAAGAGATCCTGCTGATACACACGCTGCTGCCGCTTGTGGTTCAGTCTGCGCTGAAAAGGTGTTAAAATGTGTAGCGTGTTTTTTAAAGCCGACGCTGCATGAATGAAACTTTTAGAGAACATCTCATAGGCTTACAGAAAGTGGGTGAAAGTTGGTACTAAAGTTTCAGACTTCCTTTGCATTTTTTTACACAGGTTTTTGAAACTACTGTGATATATATAATGACAGAAAAACCTCCAGGCTCCTGTACTTATCAGTTCATTAGCTGCTTACAGGGTTCACATTTCACTTCTTGGCAGGTAGCAATGAGATTTTTTATTTATCATTTTATTTGACTGAAACATGTTATCATGTGTGACTAAAGGAACTAAAATGAGAAGAAGCTTAAAGAATAATTACCTTTCAGATTGTTGTAGAATTATCCACTGATCTTGTCGTAATGCCACTTCTTTTACATGTTGATAATCAGTTAATAAAATCAGTTGCTGCAGGTCAATAACATAACAATCATAACAAAGGTGTCAGATGAGACTTTGAGCCTGTTTACATGACCATAAAAGTCCAATATCTGGGAGTAATTGGATAATTGTAATAATCAGATCTAACACATTTACATGCACTTAAGAATTGCGATAATTGAAAAACCCTGGTTTAGACGCTCCAGTCCATTATCGGATTTCTTTTGGAGTACGTACTTATGTAGTGATGTTAAACTTAAACTTCCTGTTGTCTTCCGTTCACGTTTGACTACTAAATTCCGTTCTCTACCATTTTTAATTGTGTTTACACATGCGCAGACGTAAAAGAATGAAATAAATCAGATTAACCTGTAAACATGCGTGAAGATATCGGAGTACTGGAGAGAAATCTAGGTGTGATAATCCGATTTCTCCTAATCAGATTGCTGCTGTTATGGGATAAAACCTATCAGATTATCCTGTTTCCATGATCACTGGAATAATCTGATAACTCCAGAAATCAGATAATTATCGGAGTATTGGTGTGCATGTAAACGGACTCATTGTAAACATTCCGATTATCTCAGCTCTACTTTTCCTCAGTTGAACTTTTGTTCAATTGCTGTTCTTCACCTTTAGGCAGTTTTTTGGGTCATGACCGTTAAGTTTTTCCTGATTTGACGTGGAAGCTGGTGACGTGGCTCAGTTTCACTTTCTGCTTCAGTCACATGGAGCACCGCTGATGTTGAACCGGACATGAACAGCAGCAGGGAAATTATGAGTTTGGAATTCAGTGTTTTACAGTTTTCAGTCAGTTTGTGTTTCCTAAAACTAGAGCTGGGCAGAAAAAAACTTATGATAAAAATATTAATGGCAGTAATTATTATGATGAAAGTCATGCATCTGTATTTAGTTGTGAGTAAAAGTTAAAGAAAACTGATGGATATATGCGTGACAAAAACACACCTGTAGTCTTTGATCGTTTAGTTTTTATTCTGTTCATTTTCTTCCTTTTAATTAAATACTGATTTTTATCTCATTACACTAATGATTATCTTCAGAACCAAACCGTCAACAGTCTCAAAACGCTTTAATTCTTTAAAGCATGTTTGTAATCCAAAGGTATTTTATTGTTTCAAATAAGATGAAGAAAATAAGCACCACTTCATGTCTGAGGAGCTGAAAGAAACTAATGTTTGTGTCTGAATTACTATTAGAATTATTAACAGATCATCAAAATAGTGATATTTTACACACGATTCATCATTAGAGGAAAGAATAAGATTATAGTCTGCAAATGTATTCATTTTCTTGATTCTTTCCTCTAATGACGTGAAATCTGAAGACATTCCCTGAATTGAATGAAAAAAGCAGAAAAATAGATGTGTCACATTCCTGAAGCTGTGAATTATGCTCACTTTGTTTAATATATATCAATTTTGCGTTATAATATGACAGATGTAGTTTATTTTTGCAACTTTAAGAATCTTTAATCCATTCCATACTGTTTCTAAAAGTGACTGAATTACTGGTTATTAGTCATTTATTTTGTTGTTATTATCTAAAATAGACCTGCAAAATGAGGAACTTTCTCCCATTGCTTTTCTGTCATCTCCAGGAAAAACTCCAAGGTGGACAATCTGCTGTTCAAAGTAGAAAAGACGAGGGGCGAGCAGGACATGCAGAGGTGAATTTAAGGCTTTTTCATCTTGACCACAGATACAACTGGAAAAGCACTCGGAGAGCGCAGACCTCCGCCAAGGCAGCTGTCTGTAATAACAGCAATATAAGTCTGTTGCCCTATTGTTTATCTGTTGCTAGGTAACACACTTCAAGGGTATTGGGCCATATCGCAAAACATATATATATTCATCCTGGATCCAGACGATGATCTAGATCACACCCAAAATCTACTCACTTATTCCTTGTCCCATTTTGGACATTTCCTGAAAATTTGATTAAAATCCGTCCATAACTTTTTGCGTAATGTTGCTAACACACAGACAAACAAACCCTGGTGAATACATAACCTCCTTGGCGGAGGTAATAAGATGGAAACAACAGAGAAGATGAATAAGACGTAAAAGACGCAACAAAACGAAACAGAAAAATGTAATAAGACAAAAATGATGTGAAATACAAAGACGACCAAAGACACTTGGAAATGTAATGAGAATGTCAAGGTTCTGGGTACTTTATTATCCCCAAGGGGCAAATTGTTGTGCAGCCAGCAGTTACACACACATCAACAACAGATGACAGGTACACAACAGGGACACAAATCACACACTATTGACTCTTTGGGCGGCCATGGCTCAGGATGGCAAAAAAATGAGCAGATGTGATGCTTCAGGTCCTGGTATTTGACTTGTGCTGCTGGTTCAGTGGAGTAGATTAGTCGTTACCTTCAGTAATGTCGAGACAAACTGTAAAAGTCATGTGATTTGTTAGAATGTATAAATAAAGCTTTCATTACATCACTGCAGGATTTAAAGGTAAAATTTCAAAGCCGTTCCTTTTTCCTACAGCTTGGCCTCCAATCTGCAGCTCACCTTTACCGGCTTCTTTCACAAAGCAGGTGAGTCCATCCTCTTGTTTTAGTTGTATTTCACCGATTCAGCGTCGCCTCCGTTCGCTCGTTCTGATCCGTCTCGTTTCAGGGAAGCCGTCTCAGGACAGTGAGAACGAGCAGAACTCGGTTTCTTTGGAGGTCCTGCTGGTCAAAGTCTGCCACAAGAAGAGGAAGGTGAGTGGTGCACATGTGGTACATTCTGTTCAGACACAGTTTTTACTTTTTTCGGCCTCATTATAAATGCATCGACTATCTGTGCCTTTATCTGAAACACGGCAGAGAAACAGCAACAAATGAATGCACGTGTTCTGTCTAATTAAAAATGATTCATTAGTTGGTGGTAATGGGCAAATAATAAATAGCCATATGACAGCTATTCTGCATCTGTTTGGAGGGAGGGTTAAAAGATAGTGATAGAACCGTATTTATATACAACTGCAACTAATGACTATTTCAACAGTGGACTAGTCTGATTATGAACTGCAAGAACAAAACAATCGCTCTTATTTATATTTATTGCAGCAATAAAATACATTTCCTTGTCTTTAACAAGAACATTTGGTGCACAATTATTAGAATGAATTACAAAGTTTGTTAAACAAATATTCAGTTCAATATTCAAACAAATATTGCAGCAGCAAGAAAATCCTTTTTTTTCTTAAACAAAAGTGCATTTTGTGCATAACAGTTGCAGTGCCTAACAGAGTTTGATAAACAACTAAATACTCAAGATTCGCAATAAGTAATAGAATAAACATTTCTCTTTAAACAAAAATACATGATGTCACTAACGACCTGTTCACTATTAAATCAGCTGTCGACTACTTGGAACTGTTTCCATCTGTTCCAGGTAAAGGATCAATGACTGATGTTATTGATGTTAAGGTGTGACTGTGTCATGAAGTGCTTCAAACCTTCAACACTCTGGTTTGGGCTCCTCCGAGGCGGTTCTTTGATAGATCTTTAATGTTCTGCTGCTCCCTGTGCAGGATGTGAGCTGTCCGGTGAAGCAGGTCCCAACAGGGAAGAAGCAGGTTCCTCTGAACCCCGACACCGGCTCAGGAGGCCAGGCCAAGCCGGGCTCCTTCCCGTCCCTTCTGGTTCCCAGCAGCGAGTTTGAGCCCAGTAACTCCCACATGGTCAAGTCGTACTCGCTGCTGTTCCGCGTGTCGAGACCCGGGTTTCCACGGACTCAGATCAACGGCCTGGCCAACGGAGACTCTCACCACGGCAGAGGTCAGGAGAATGTATAGATAAACTAAAACCTGCAATAATGTAATTTTTCTGATATTTGTTCCTTTGTTTCTTTCTTTACGAAAACATCTCGTCTTTGGAGTCTTAAAGATGAAAATCTAGGACTTTAGGATAATGTCTGTCAATTCTGGAATAGGGGGAAAAAAACATAAATGTACTAGTTCTTATGATTAACTTATTAAACTTAAACTTTATTGATAATGGTATCTTGATTAACATAAACACATAAATCTGATTTGACCAAACTTTCTTTGTTCACTCATGTTGCTTGCTTCATCAGTCTTGGGTGACGGTGTTTTTTGTGCGTTTGCCAAAATATCTCAGCAGTTATTTCATAGACATACCGTCATAAACAGGAAATGGGACTTAAACCCATGTTAATGATCCTTTTTGTAGCGTCTGCTCTTGGTGTCACCTTACCTTCAGTGATGAGGGTTTAGATAAAAGTATAAGCTGCTCCAGTGAGGTGTGAACATGTTTCCATGTCCGTTTCAGATTTCACAGAGGAAGCGGTGAACAGGAAGAGGAGGAGCTCCAATCTGAGGGAGGAGGGAGAAACCACGTTTGTGGCTCAGATGACAGTTTTTGATAAAAACAGGTAAGAATACAAAATAAATGAGTCAACAGAGGTGGAAAAAAACATTGAAATCCTCCTAAGACATTGTGAAAACGATGCAGAAAAATGGTCTCTGTCTGTAAAGTTAGTGTTGCTGTAGATGTGAATTCACCATGAATGTGATTTGAATGTTTCTGCGCAGGCGTCTTCAGTTACTGGACGGTGAATACGAAGTGTCTATGCAAGAGACGGAGGAGTGTCCCGTCAGTAAGAAGAGGGCGACCTGGGAGACCATCCTGGACGGGAAGGTGTGTCTCAGATCCACGTGTGTAGCTCTGCATGTGTCCTTCCTGATTCCAGTTCAGTTGTGGTCATATAAACGGTCTTTGTGCAGCGTCTGCCTCCGTTTGAGAGCTTCTCCCAGGGTCCAACCCTGCAGTTCACCCTGCGCTGGACAGGAGACTCCTCCGAACACTCAACGGCACCCGTCGCCAAACCTCTGGCCACACGCAACTCTGAGACCAATCAGGACGCCCGGCCCGTCACCCTGAGAGCCACACCGGCCCCGAGTAAGAGGGACGGGGACTTATGTAGGACTGTGTCTAAAATAAGCAGTGAATGCAATATGGTTTATTCCAGTGTGCAGGTGGTCAGTGTGTTATTATTATTATTATTATTATTATTATTATTACTTTTTTTATCATTATCATTAGTAGTTCTGCTATTATTAAATGACACTCTTATACATACTGTGCATATTAGAATATAACAGTTACTACTTCATTTTTTATTTCCACTACTACTTTCTAATGTACAATTCTTTATTATTTTTATAGCAACTGTTATTACTATTTTCTTTCTTTTTTGTTTTGTAGTATTTCTTATGTGTGTACATTCAGTGTTTTGCTGCCACTGGAACCTTCATTTCCTGAGAGCTCTGCCCAAGGGATCAATAAAGTTCTGTTTAATCTAATGTAGAAAAGTTCATTTTGTGTGTTTACAGTGAGGTTGTTTGTGTTGCAGCTGTTAAAGAATCCATCAACACTGACTCTCAAACCAGGAGAGAACACGTCTCAGCCGAGCCTCGACAGAAACTCCGCATCTTCTACCAGGTGAGAGTCAGAGCTGGGTCACTGACGGGACTCAGGTGTAACTGCAGGGATTCAAGTTGGAGTCCATGTTACCAGGCGATAACTAGTACAGCACTGATATTAAATACAAATTGCTGTTCTATTTGTGTTTAACAGTATTTTAGTGTATATATTTAAAGCTTTATGTATATATGTGTGTGTGTATGTTTATTTATTTATTTATTTATTTGTTTGCAGTATTGATCATTTCTTTCCTGCTACTTTTATTATCCTTTCATGGAACAACTGTAACACACAACAATTTTCCCTGGGACTAATAAAGTATTCTGACTCTTACTAAACAGACAACTGGATCTCATGTCTGCTGCTGAGTATAGATTTAGTTCTGTTTGTGTTTCGACTCTGATCCCGTTCTCCTTCTCAGTTCCAGTACAACAACAACACCCGGCAGCAGACGGAGGCCAGAGACGACCTGCACTGTCCCTGGTGCACCTTAAACTGCAGGAAGCTCTACAGTCTGCTCAAACACCTCAAACTGTCGCACTCCCGCTTCATCTTCAACTACGTGGTGAGACTTGATAGTGAAACCTCCACTTTTTTAAATGGGTTGACTGTAAATGGTATACTCTGATAAACTCGGAATTTAGGACAGTCCCAAAGAATATGTGATCTCGTCCAGCAAAGACATGTGTCAGTTTTATTTATGTGTGTGTTCACTGATTTCAGCCTCACCCTAAAGGAGCGAAGGTCGAGGTGTCCATCAACGAGTGTTATGACGGTTCGTACGCAGGAAACCCTCAGGACATCCACAGCCAGCCGGGCTTCGCCTTCAGCCGGAACGGCCCCGTCAAACGCACCGCCGTCACCCACGTCCTCGTCTGCAGGTGAAGTTGCACGTCTTTCCCCTTTCTGAAATAAAATGTGGAAACATATTAAAGATGGAAAACTTTTAAAGGTACTTTGCAAAATCCAGGAAGTCTAAGTTTTTACGTTGACTATTACATCTTATTGCATCCTTTATGTTTTGTCTTGTTGCCTCTTTTACATATCGTTAGCCTCATAGCATAATTACCCAAGTCATATTTTTAACCACATTCTGATATCTGCGTAACTTTATTCTCCTAAAACTCACTGCTGATTCATTTTATACCACTGGGTAAAATTAAGATTTAGGCAGTTATGCTATGAGGCTAACGATATTTGGTTTTATATAATGATCATTTTAAACTACAAATAACCTAATCTGGTTTCTTCCACTTATATTAAGCCCAAAACTTTGGATTTTAACTGGAGAGAAATAATTATTTGTTATTTAAGGTGACAATAATTAATTTAACCTCATCATCATGAAGACAGTTTTTGACTTTATCTTTTAGCTCAAGTGCAAATTGGAGTCGATAGTCCTGAGTTCAGAGCAGGATGAGCATTAAGCTGCAGGACACAGAGCCGGCAAAAACTGAATAAACTCCTCTGTTCAGACCCAGGAGGACGAAGCCGAGTCTGTCGGAGTTCCTGGAGTCGGAGGACGGAGATCGGGAGCAGCAGAGGACGTACATTAGCGGACACAACCGGCTCTACTTCCACAGCGACTGCTGCATTCCGCTGCGACCACAGGAGATGGAAGTGGACAGCGAGGACGAGCGGGACCCCGACTGGCTCAAAGAGAAGACCGTCAAGGTGCGTCCGCAGACAGGACGCGCACGTTTGACGTTTACGTCGGCTTTTACTGAACGAAGAGCTTTGTCTTTTCAGCAAATCGAGGAGTTCACAGACGTCAACGAGGGAGAGAAGGAGATCATGAAGCTGTGGAACCTTCACATCATGAAGCACGGGTCAGTGATGAGGTCTAGTTTAGACTTTTACACCGTCTCCTGGTTTTCCATTTAGATCTGCTTCATTTCAAGATTCAAAGTGTTTGTCATATAAGCAGTTTGTAAGGTCCAATGCAGGCCAATGAAATTCTTATTTTGCCGTCCACCCAGAGTACCGACAAGTAACAAAGTAACAAAACTAAAATAAGCAAATATAAAAACAGTGTAAATATGTGTGTATAAAAATAAGATTATATAAAAAGTTATATATGTACAAAAATAAATCAATTAATTAGTATATATATGAATGTATAATATATATACATATATGATAGTATATATGAACATGACTGGTGTGTGCAACTCCTTAGTCACTTAATTTACAATGAGGAATTGAGTTGTCTGTGGGACAGGAAACAACATAATGCATCATGCAGTTTATCTGTTAATTCAATCTGATGATAGTCTCTAGATGCGTCATTTCTCCTGAAATCAGTCACTACAGTTACTGTTAAATCTCTGACAAACACAAGAAACTAAAGGAAACAAACTTTAACTGCCATCATTTGTTTTATCTTTAAATGACAAAGAAAATAAGTTTCAACATGTTGCGGTAATGAGGTAATGAACCTGTTACCACCAGAAATAAGCTGTTGTATCCTGAAATAAGGAAATAATTCACCTATTAGGAAGAGAAAACAAGCCTTTGAGTCTGTATATGATTAACTTGTAGCAAGAAAACCAGCTTTATCAACAATAAAATATTAATTAGAAAATGATCTTTCAGTACCATAGTTCATTTTATTTTTAAATAATGAAGAAAATAAGAACATACCTGCTGAGATAATGAAGTAATTAACCTGTTAAAACCAGAAAAAAGCTGTTGGATCTTGAAATAATACAGCTATTATCAAGAGAAAACAAGCTTTGTAATATTTAGATAATTTAAAAAAAAACAGCTCTATGTCAATATAATTGAAAAATTAATGAGAAAATGAGTTTTACTTGTCCGTCTTGGTTCCAGCTTCATCGCAGACAACCAGATGAACGCCGCCTGTCTGGTGTTCGCCGAACACCACGGCGCTCACATCGTCAAACACAACCTCTACCGTAACTTCCTCTTACACCTGATCAGCATGCACGACTTCAACCTGATCAGCACACTCACCATCGACCAGGCCATGGCCCGACTCCGCCTCCTCCAGAACCAGGCCAACCAGACCGACAAAGACCAGGAGGATGAAGACGACGACAACGAAGAAGAAGAGGAAGAGGAGGAGGAGGAGGACTGGGAGACGGCGGTGGAGTCCCAGCCGGAGCCGGATCCTGATCACGATCCTGATCCGTCTGAGTATAAATCCTGTAGTGACCAGACGAACAACGCGGAGAACAGAAACCACCAACAACAAAAGGAGGAAGAGGAGGATGAGGAGGAGGGTGGAGCCTCTGGGACAGGAAGGATGAAGCAGAAACTCTCCACCCGTGGTTCGGTTCAGGTGTGAACTGACGAGCTGAGCCACAAACACAGGTTACTGCAGGGATCTCCACAAAACAGGACGAACTTTAATCTGCAGGAGGGTTTTTGAAAGAAACATTGAAACCAGAGACGCTTTGCGAAGTCGTGAGGTGAACAGAAAACTTGAATCTTGATTATTTTCTCTCAACAGATTCTGTAGATGTAGACGAACAGAGGGGCGGCGTCCTTCTCTTCTCTCTTAAAGCTTCCCCTTTGGGTATAAATGTTCTTGAGGAGAACTGAGGAGAGCGCACAAAGCAGAGGTCAAACAGGGCACAAATTCAGCGCCGTGAACTCAAGGCTCACAACTTAGGCTTAAAAAATCTATTTTTCCGCAGATCCGCAAATGTGCCGGCGCTCTATTCTCCTTTTGTTAACGTTTTTAAAACCCAATAAAGCTGCTGATCTTCTGGAAGTCACCTGGTTTTACAAGATGCCTCCAAAGCCTGTGATAGTTGAGTCACTGCTCGTTCACACACATGGACTGTATGTAAAGATGGATGAGCTGAAGCCTTTTAGAAACGGTGGAGTTGCAGGGAGGTGATTAGTTCTCATCTGACGGGTGAACCGCTCTCACAGAAACCATAGTCCTGTATTTACTGCAAATCCACGTACGTTTAGTTATAAATGTGACAGAGGTCGACACATCTGTAAAGAGAACATCTGAGTCAAAGAAATAAACCACAAGTAATGTGGATTTTCTTTTTTAATTTTGGAAGTTTTCCTGAGTTAATTTTTAGTTGCCACTAAGACAAAAAGTTGATCTTTTTAGCCACAACATTTCAGTTCATATTTTACCAAAACCATTTTTAGGTTGAATTCTAAGTTTATTGGAACAGGAAAAAGCAAGAAGGACTAGAAAAGACAGGTCGTTTTCATTAAAGTATTTTAACAGCTAAAATCAGGCCTTAAAAAAAACTAATAAATATAACTTGTATTAAACATTAAAATAAATGTAATATTTTTGAAACACTCACAGTAATTCCTGTTTTTTCCTGTTAAAGCCGACTCAGATCATTTGTAGTAAATCTAATTGTGGTTTTAGGACTGCAGTAACCACAGTCACATGCTGACTCCTGGACAGTTTTAGGTTCAGACATTAAAAATGCTTTGGTGTAAGTTGGACAGTTTGTGGTTTGGTGGACTTTCCAACTTTCTCCAAGTGCCTAAAATTAAGAATACTTAAATTGTACGTCAGGTTGATGGGGGAAAAAAAAACAAATAGATTATGTACATTTACATTCATGATCAGATTTACTGGAAACATAAACTATTTGTAGTAAATGGATTCTGGGAGAGTTGGTTCAGCGGAGTCTAGACGGAGATGCATCTTTACAGCTGTCAATCACCTGCTCTCACACTAGAAGTGAAAATCAATCAACCAATCAGTTTAGGGTGGCACCAACTGTGAAATTCTGGACCATTTTCTATTTATTTTTTCTATTTATTTGGGGCCAGGGAACACAAATTAAACTGTAAATTTATCAAACACTTCTTCTCGTTTGTGACACTAAACAAGGGCGATGTGTGTCGTTGCATCTGTACAGAAATAACCCTCATGGGATATTTTGGATAAATTTTTAGAGGGCGGGGCTTTCTATCCATCTTTATATACAGTGCAGTGTGTGATTCTTCTGAGCTCAAACATTCTCTGCTGGTCTCAGATGTGAACCTGCAGTTCAGTGCTTTGTGCTCGCTCTGTAGTTCACTTCAACTTTAAAGTAAATCGCCGTCTTTTCCCTTGAGTACAGATTGTGGTCATGGATCACATTTTTCATGCTCCTGATTGGCCGATCTGTTCGTTGTTCAGATGTCAATGTATCTGATTAGATCTCTGATTCACCCAGCAGGTCTATGATCAAATTTCTGGGTACCTGATCTGGTTGTAAAGTCTCAAATTTGTTCGTTAAAGGACTTTTAAGTGTCCAAGTTAGTCTCCGATTGGATCATCAGGTCTCTTGTTCTATTAAGGTCTATCAAGTGTTCGATTAGATCTACAATTTGCTTTCCAGGCTCCCCGGGCCTCTAGGTGTCTATTGTGGAGTTCCCCAGGTGTCTATCCAAGCTCCTTTTCAGTTTCCATCTCCGTGAACATTCACACTTTTTCCTGGGTTTAAATCCCCATCACAGGTCAAATGCACCAGTTTTGAGGCCTTTCTGAGCTGTTTTCATCAAAAACCAGATCAGAATCTGTAAAACAATCATACAGGATATCCCTCTTTAAGCTCCGCCTCCTTCTGATTCCACACTTTCAGACCAAATCCTAAGTCCTCTGTTGTGTCTGAGTTGAATGTTGTAGCTTTGTCCCTTTGAGGCTGAAGTTGGTGCTGCATCAACAGAGGATTTGATCTGTCATCAGTATTTATGATCTGGTGCTGATTCATTCTTTACAACACTTATTTTAGAAGTATTTTAATGATTATGGTGATTATCTGGAGCTTGTTTTTTCGTTAAAGTGGATATATTTATCAAGAAAATGACAGATCTGATTTTTCTTTTCCTAATGGCCTTTTTCCACCACACTGGCACCTATATGACTCCCGTTTTGGCCGAACATTTCATCTTTTTTTGGAAAAAGTTCAGTTAGCTCTACATTTTTTTATTGTTTTTGCAGCAAACAATATAACAGAATGACATGATGCAATTTCTGCCTGTTAATTCAGTCTGATGAATTTGTTGATAGTTTCTGGATGGGACATCTTCTCCTGAAATCAGTCACTACAGCTCCTGTTAAACCTCAGATCTAAATGAAACAAACTTTGATTGCCATAGTTTATCTTTAAATGACAAAGAAAATAAGTTTCAACATGTTGCGATAATGAGATAATTAACCTGTTACCATCAGACATGAGCTGTAGATGAGTAAACTGTAGCAAGAAAACCAGCTTTATCAACATTAAAATATTCATTAGAAAATGATCTTTCAGTACCATAGTTAGCTTTATTTTTAAATGACAAAAATAAGCTTATACATACTGAGATAATGAAGTAATTAACCTGTTAAAACCAGAAACAAGCTGTGGGATCTTGAAATTGATTAATTTGTAGCAAGAAAACCAACTTTATCAACATAATTAAAAATATTAATTGGAAAATTATCTAGCCAACCCTCTGATGAAAAAACAAGTTAAGATGAAGTAATCACCTGTCATCAAGAGAAAATGAGCTTTATGTTATGAGTGGAAGTGTTTATCCACTGGACTCACCTTCAGAGGAGGCGGAGCTTGAGTCGGTCCAGTTGGCCACGCCCTTTTGGTTTTATGTTTGATCTTGCGTCTCCCGTCATGTACATACGACTCAGAAGAAGTAGTTTGTAGTCCACAGACCAAAGGGGTTGAATTTGCTGCAGGTTTTCTCTACTTTTTTCTTTCTCGTCTGTTTCTTGCTTTTCCTTAAATAGAATCTGGATTTTGTTTAAATCTGTTTTCATGATTTCTCTGAGTCCAGATGCTGCATTTTGGTTTTTGTCACTTCAACAGCTTCGTATTTAATGGTTGAAATGCAGTAAGAGGCTCTGGTGCACACGGTCAGGAATCTGTTTGTCAGATGGGATGTATTTAGATTTGTCTGCTCTTTAAAAGCTTTACATCAGTGAGTTTACCCAAAGCAGCGAGCAGACCAGTGGGCGGTCCTGAAAGAGGTGCAAAGCACTTTGAGTTTTCAATACAAAGCCTGAGGTGGATTTTACTGGGGTTTTTTTTTTTCTTCATTCACACGAGACCAGCAGCGTTTTGCACAAGACAGGAGCCATGTCGTGAATTCAACGTTTTCAAAAATGATGTAAAATCAACCTTTGAGTTAAGTCAGAATGGTTTTCTATTAAAAGAACAATTTTGTACTGTCGTCCAACACACGTTGTCGTTATTTATTTAAAGTTTGTGTCTGATTGTGCAGTTGAAGGAGAAGTTAATGTTTGTTTCTTCTTCACCCTGCTTTGTGAATAGTTTGTCTGAATCTTTAAAGGGAAATTCTCAGAACCACAACTCCCATATTTGTCAGAATTTGTCCCAAGAGTTTTCATGACCACAGGCCCCGTTCTGGATCTAAACCCACTGTACTCAGACGAGTCCAATCTGGATCTGACCCTAAACCTGTTTTCTATTTGCAAAAGTAACATTTCAGTTTAGTTTCCAAAATCTGCAGATGTAGAACCATGATACTTCTTGAATCATGCCAGAAAGGTTTGAGATTCAAGTTTTTTTTTTCTTTCCCAAAACTGGACAATAACAACTTCGCTGAACTAAGGTATAAATATACAACACTAGTTTTTCGTCTGATTTCTGATTGGCTGGAGAATGTATCAGTTTTTCTCGACCTGTTCCGCTTCTGCTGAGATACCTGTCCACCTGACAGCTGTGTCCAATCAGGATGCATCATTTTGGACAGGTGTGTCGGAGCGGAGGACACTGATAGGAAGTTTGATTCTACCGTCACTACATACGTGCATACTCCGAAAGAAATCTGATAACGGAGTGAAAGGTCTGAAGCAGGATTTTTCAATTATCGCATTTCTGGAGTGCATGTAAACACGTCAGATCTGATTAGTCCTCGTTATCAGATTTTTAAGGTCATGTAAACAGACTCAGTGACTCTGAGAAGTGACTTTTCATTGCAGACACAGATTTATATAAAAGGATAAAGAAAAGACAAATTATTAATCTAAAAGTGAGCAGTTAGTTGCTGTTTATTACATTTTAACACTATAAATAAACGTCTCATCCTAATTCATACGTTCTATTAAAACCACCACAAACCAGATTAAACCAGGTCCTCACTTTAATCCCATTCTTACTGAACAGAGTGAAAATCGGTCACATAAAAGGTGTAAACGGGACTAAATGGCACTCGAGGATCAGTGGAATCACCTCCTTATTTCAGTTTACAGCTCAAACACATCAAATCCTGCTCAAACAGCAGCGGTAGGGAATACTGTGTGGATTGTCGATGCAAAAAGGGAAACGTTCATGGTAACAGCTTCAAACGGGGTGATTTTAAGGCTCAGAAACTCCCTCAAAATGTCACAATAACCCCGGAGTAACAGGCAGAAATATGACGGTTCCTGCCCAGTCTTGTTCACAGTGACAGGATTTTTCTTAAGGTAATAATAAAAACATTAAAAGAGGCCGTGGCTAAAGGAGCTAAAACAATAATGTGACTTAGAGACAGTGATATGTTGTGTTTTCCTTCTATAAGGCGTCGATGTGAGTTAAAGGTTGCATAGATAAAGCTGTAAACAGAGTCTAAGACGTTCTGGGAGTCAAACCAAAGACAATCCTCCAGCGGCGCTCCCTGAAGCCCCAAACATTTCACTCTGATACTGAGTTTACAAAGACGCAGCATCGCAGGTATTTCTGCAAAAGAACCACACATGGACGTGAACTAGGAGCCACTCAGCAGCCTGGTTTGCATCTGCTGCAGGAAATTGTGCGTCCTCATTTTCTGCAGCGGCGTCTGGTCTGTTTACATCCTCGTCTTGTACCAAGAACTGCAGCTTCACAAATCAAAGCTGCTGGGTTTTTTTTGTTTTGTTTTTTCCTCTGCAGCAGCAGGATGAACCAGTCTGAGATGACACTGAAGATTTTTAGTATCATTCTGTTGTCGTCAAGAAAAGGAAACGCCAGCGGAATTCATCCTACAGACGCCCTCTGGAAGCCGGTTTATCTTATCTGATGTCGTCTGTCGGCTGAAATCGACTAAAAACACATGTGAGCCTCGTCGTCGCTCATGAAACAGAACTGAAGGCTGGTTTAAACTGAACGGCTCGGGAAACATGGGTTACTTTTTCCCGTCAGACTGCGCTAATGACACTCCATTAAAAGATTCACACTCAGTTATAAACATCACAACGTCCGCTATATTTTGTTTTTTGGGTTTTTTGCATGAATCATATTTTTGGCCAAACTGTCATATCTGCATAGATCTTTGACTGGATTTCAGCAAAAAAAAAAAATCAAAACTGAGCATTAATGCTGCCTTCATGTGCTATCGGTAAGATGATCCTTTCCACTTGTGAATTTGAAATTACAAGTGCGTTGCATTCAAGTGTTTTTGTTCTCATAGCGAAATGAAAAATGGCTGAAACACAATGTATTGTGACCTGCTAATTGAATAAAACAGTTTTGGACCTGTTCATTCATCTGCTACAGCGTTTTTTTGTTTTTTTTTTTTGCAAATTGTGTATGCTCTAAATATGCAAAATCATCATCTAACAGCAGCAGAATGTTAATAACAGCATTGTTTAACATTTGCCATGAATCCCTCATTGCTCTCCACTATGTTGAAAAGGTCAAAGGTTATTTTCATCTTCGCAACTCGTGTATCAGCATTTTTCCCCAGTTCTCCAGTGGAAAATAGGACGCAAGGGGGCATTCATGTCCAATTTTCATGGGAATTATGGTAAACTAGTATTTACCATAATTCCCGTAGCACCTGAAGGCAGCATAAGAACGTAGCGTTAGTGACCAAACTAACGTTCATCCACTCAGCCTACAGGTGACATTTCAATCAGAAAAGTTCACAGGAAAAGACATTG
The DNA here is from genome assembly GCA_037367365.1 of Apogon talboti. Taxonomy (NCBI): domain Eukaryota; kingdom Metazoa; phylum Chordata; class Actinopteri; order Kurtiformes; family Apogonidae; genus Apogon; species Apogon talboti. The sequence continues at coordinate 26,211,908 of JAPQRQ010000027.1, forward strand.
CTGCATCCAAGACACAGACTGAGAACTCACGTGGATGCGTCTTGGTTTAGTCCAGATGGCTGTGAATAAAGTATCGGGTAAGATGTAGTTTTGTCATGAATCACTGATCAACCTGCGTGGATCTGACGGATACAGAACGACGGCGGTGTCCTGATGACGTCACAGTTTGGGGCTGTTTGGTTTAAAGCGTCGTATCTGGGACTGAGTCGACCGATCTGACCCCGGTCGTTTTCCAGACGCGCCTCAGGCTGGTCCCTTTTCCGCGTCCGGTTTTGGGAACTGCCGATGTGGAGGAACTGTTCTTGTTTCTAGGTTTTTAAGCCACACATTTCTGAGCCGAACGCCGGGCTCCCCGTCTGCGACGGATCCGCTAAAACACGAGCACTTTCCAGCCGGAGTGGATGAAGGAGCAGCCGAAGTAGAGGCAGTCCACGGCCTGCTCCAGCAGCCAGTCGAACACCACCTCCCGGTTCCCCGAGCCGATGGTCACCCTCAGCTTGAAGGTGGCGCCGTCGCTCAGGTTGTTGTTGCTGACGGGGAACAGACTGACCACCTCCATGTCAAAGGTCACGGAGGAGCCCACGGTGACCGCCGGCAGCTGATTGGTCATCTCTTTACCGTTGACAAACACAGCACCTGAAAGACAACACTGATCACTCACCTATCAATTAATCTGACTATGATTTCAACTATTGACTGATTTACACCCATGAAAAGTTGGAAGTTGGTACGAATGTGGCCATATTTTCAGTCCACTGCTGTTTTTGTTTATATATTGTTAGTTGTTCCATTATGTGTAAATCTGGAATAAAGACATTAATTTCTTCCAAAACAGAAATTGGTTCCTCTTATTAAAGTTGACTGTGTTTGAATAGAAGCAGTTTATGTGTAAAAGCTGCACATGTACAGATAGAAAACAGTTGTGAAAGATGGAGATAAACATGTTTAAGATGATTCTTTGACAAGTTTTTGGAGGATTTTCTGATGATCTACTAAATGTTTGTACATATACAGAGGTGGCCAAAATGAGTAGAACACTTAAGGGGTATTTAAGAAGTTTTATCTGTTTTTTTTGTTTTGTTTTTCTTTTAAATTGGCCATTAAAATACCCATAAAACAAATTTTGTATCAACAAAGTCATCATACTGTTCTATAAATCAGAGTAGAACCATCATAAGGAGATTTAGGTCATTTTCCTACAAAAAATAAGTAGTTATTGTCACACAATCATGTTCCTTCAGGTGAATCCAAATTATAGTCATCAGACTCCGCCCCTGCGAATGTACCATTGGTGGAAATGCAAACGGCCTGGTCTCTCTGCAGTGACTCCGCCCCCCTCTCGTTGTCCACGCACACACCCAGAGTGTCTCTGCGGTCCATCTGACCGGTGGCAGAGATCCTGCACAAGGAAAAGCATCAGTTCACTGCCTGCACTTTCCAAAGTAACGTCCACATCTAGAAAATACCATAGTTAATCTAGATGTGTGAAAATGTTTGTCTAATTTAACCTGGAAACAATCATTAAAGCACAAAGTTTAGTTTCAGATTCAGTTAAAGCAGCGGTGTCATTTTAGTTCAGGGGCCACATTCAGCCCAATCTGATCTCACGTGGGTCAGACCAGTAAAATAATACATAAATAATGACAACTTCTCTTTGTTTTAGTGAAAAAACAGCAAAATTACACAGTAAAAATATTTACATTTTACACACAAAAAGTCAATAACATGAAAAAACATGAAAAACCTGAAATTTCTTAAGAAAAATAAGTGAATTTTAACAATATTATGCCTCAGTTTATCATTTACACATGCACATTACAACTTACAGATCACAGTGGATCTACAAATACACAAAACATTTAGTAACAGGCACCTGAAACGAAAAAATACATTATTTAATATATATTCCTCTGTGTGATTTTTGCCCTTTGTAAATTCATGTGCTGGGCCGTGTTTGACCTGGGTTTTGGCTCGCAGGCCATATGTTTGACACCCCTGGGTTAAAGGATCAGTCTGCTGATGTTTTGTCTAAAAAGGATTAAAAACACTTCACTGAACCTAATTCTCATCAAAGACATGTTTATACTTTAGGAAACAGGAACAGTTAAAAAAACTAATATAATACTTGATCAGTTCATATTAAATGTGACACAAAGTCTAGCATCTCTGAGGTCCAACATCCCAGACTTGGAGGACAACCCATGAATACTCAGAGCGGTGTACGTACTTGAAGGTGAGCGTTTGGCCACAGAAGTAGGTGGGGGCTTTGGAGTAGAGGACGGAGCAGCGCGACGAGTCGTTACGCAGCGCGATGTTTCTCCTGCTGCTCAGGATGAAGCCGTCGGTACCAGGACTCCACTCTGGGTGGACGGGAGACAAAGACACAAACACAGATTAATATGGACTTTAGACCGACAGAGGCTGAAGATCAACAACGTCTCAGTCCTGTTGAAGGTTCAGTGTGGAATCTGCAGTGACATCTAGGCGCCGTCATCCTGGCAGTACTGTGGCCGCTGACGTCCAGACAGTCTCCTGTGACAGCCAGGGTTTGGCTCCATTTAAGGCCTTTTACTGACATAGAAACACCTCTGGTGCACACTCACACATAACAGTAATGCAGTGTAACTTAGACTGGTTTAGATATTTGATCATTTAAGTGCTTATCCATGGTAACGTAGCGTTACACAATTAAAGCATTAAATCCAAAATAGATTCTGATACTTTTTTCTGTTTGTTAAATGACTGTAAATTGAAGATAGTGGTTTTTGATTCATGGATGCATACAAATCGTACCAATACTTGTTTTAGTTTTCCATCAGCTGTATCATTGTGTTTCCCCTGCAGACCGGTTTCACCTACCGTGTGGTGCCAGGGTGGTGTACCCTGTCTGGGGGATGCTCCAGGGGCTCCACTCGGTGCGACCCTCCCCGCGGGCGCAGACCCTGAACAGATAATCTGTGTGGGGGTCTAAATGGGGGACCAGGAACTCAGAGTCCCGGCCGATGTAGGCGTCCTCGTACTGGCTCCCCCCGCTGCCCGACCGCCGGCTCTGCAGCCGATAATCAGCTGCAGCGAAGTCCTCGTCCACCTGACGCACACGGGATCACACTTTAATTTACACATGTCTTCTCCTGATGCGTTTCATCATCTGCTGAAACATCCAGCAGAGCATGTGGGTTTTGTAGAGTGGAACAATAAGTGGCACAGTTCAATGACTTCAGACTGACAGGATAAACAAAAGCTTTTTTCAACCACTGTATAACTGTAGGGAAATCCTTGATTATCTGCCCCCCCCTCCGCTGACCTTACACCAGCGGACCAGGATGCCACCTGGTCTCTCCTGCAGCTCCTCAATCTGGACCGGAGGGTGGGAAGAGACGGAGCCATGGCGGGACACCCGGTCTCTGAGCAGCCCCAGCAAGGAGTCATCGAGCTGGGCGGACACACAGGGCACATCCACCAGCGCCGGAACCTCAGGCAGACTGGAAAACATCACCATAGTTACCGTCAGTGAGCAGACGGGGGGGGGGGGGGGGGGTGC
>JAPQRQ010000027.1:26248410-26260151 GCA_037367365.1 Apogon talboti
CCAGTTGGTGCAGAGAGACATAGCTTTCACTGTACAGATATAAAAAAGTAATGTGGATGTAACAATAAAAAAATAAAAAAATAAATAGGTTTGGCATTCTGAACAAGGCCTTATTTATGGGCAAAATGCCACAGATTATAACTGAGAAGACCTTACAATTTCCTTTATGAGAAGCTTTGGTGTATCGTGGCAGTGCCATATCCACTTAAACTAACCAGATTCCACATCTCTCTTCACATGAGGGGACACAGCAGCTCTGGGCAACTTATCCTTATTGTTTCTCACAAACAGTGGGCAGGGTCTTAAAGTTGAGAAGAGCTGACAATCTCTGGCAGCCTGCTCTTCTGCTTATAGAAAAAACAAGAGGTAGATTATTTTAATTACAAAAAAAAAAAATAAAATCTCTTTTGGGACGTCATGATTTAGATACAGAAGTAATCTTGTATAAAGAAAAAGAAATGTGCACTATATCTTGCTGTTGGGCAAGAATTGTTTTGCAGGCAGTAAATGAACTGTAATCTGGTCAAAGACTAGAAAATTACATTTTATAATAGCCCTGAGAGTTGTCATTATGTACAGAAAAACAGTGCACATATGCAACATCTTCATTTGAGGTGTTTTATTGGATTGTGTTGGAAACATTTATCTGCTTCTGTATGAAAACGAAGTGTAATGTAGTAATTCGGGGCTCAGATGATTATTAAAATTCAATATAATAGCATTTTGAAGGACAAACCAAGATACAGAGACTAAAGAGGCTCTCTCCAGTACAAAACACCACACCCCATGATTTTAGAGGAATACATTCACAATTTTACCAGTTACCTCAACATGAAAAAAAAACCAAAACATCTCACCAGAGCAACATCTAGAACCCTGATATTTCATGATGGGCTGCTGAAAACATTTGTCATAAGTGATAATATTAACTACAGGTAAGTGCAACAAAAAGACTGAGTAACTAACATCAGTCTGTTGTATTAATTCGTACACATACCAAACCATTTGTCTTGACCCTTGTCATCCCCTAGTTCTTTGAGGTCCACGACATAGGAGGGGGCGTCGAACTCGTAGCGGTTTGCATCACTCATGTTGTTTTCTGCCAGAATTTCAGGAACTCCCTAAACAATTAACTGTTGAAAGTCACATTAATGGGCACGTACACCTGGTAAGCCTATTTTTCTTGCACAATCATTTAAAATGTAATTTGCCTGAGTATTGATAACCCTCAAAGACCTAAGCAGGTGCCAATGTCTACAAATACATGCATGTAATGACTTGAACCATCATTCAGATGAGATGCAGCTTCTCAGCAGCATTCCATGTGCCTCATTTGGAAGCTCTGAGGTCAACATGGAAAAACCACCATGTTGATCCATCACGAACACACATGTAGTTGATAGAGGTGCATTTTGTCTTCATTTTTTGTTTTTGGCTGTTGGGGCATCATGTCAGGTCATCATTATAAATGAGAAGCTGTTCTCAATTGATTTTACCTGGTAAAATAAAGGTCAAATAAAAATTTTGCAGAGTCCCTTTTGCTTCTCTGATAATGACCTTTGAACTTAATGAAGATTTTTTGTGAACATTACCATAAGAAAAAGCCTGTTTTTCACCTAAAATACAGAGGATAATGTTACAATAAACCATTTAGGAGAGGTTAGATGTAGAGGGAAAAAAAACCGAAGTCTAGAATATCTAAGTACTCATACAGCTCATTGACAGGTATGTTTGTTGGTCGTTCGGGATAAAACGTTACTGTAGTGATATAATGCTAAAATATAACAACATGCAGTGCAGCCCCATCATAACAGTTAGCAAACATTGACATAAAAAACACAGCAGTGTTATTTATTAGCCGTTTGCTTACCACCACCGTCTATTTCCAGTCACTGCTGAAATCTCCAACCAACGCCTTTTCTCCTTTTAACCAGTGTTTAATTAAGCGCCGAATTTTGAGCTAGCCAATACCTGAAGGCCATATTCATCTGCTCACCACCTATTGGTTCAAATGAGCCGGAAACAAAGTGACTTCCGATCAAAGAGTAGTAGTAGTGAAGCGGTCAAATCCAAAAATTTGTTTTCAGTAGCTTTCAGTCCAAAATGGCGGAACAATAGTTGAGTTTAAATTGTACGATATCAAGTTGTCGCTCTTGACAATGTCAGGTCATATGTATTCTAAGAAAGATTAAAGATTCCAATATCAACCGTTTCAACACTGATGAAAACATAATGGCTAACCTGCAGAAAATTAGCTACAGCCTTGGTCACGTGTATGTCGGTAAACCAATGGCGCCCGGTCTATGACATTCCAGAACCTTCTCATGCTTATGGCAATTATCGTAAGACAGAGTAAATCTTCTAAACATAGGCGAGATTAGTGACACGCTTATTAAGGTTGTCTTTTTAACCTTGATTTTGATGATGTAAAAAAGAGAACGTTAAAAAAAAAAAGTTAAAAGCTCCTGTGCGTTCGGCTCTGTGGCAAACTATGAGGCCGTCGTAAATGAGCCACACCTGTCGCAACACCTGTCATGGTCAAAATTGTAATATTGATTTTTGATATTTATCAGGTGGCGTCATTTTTGCAAGTGTATGGATAAAGGACGCCACAGAGGTCACCTGAATGATTAAAGATCTGATTGACTGAAGATGATTGACTGATTGATTCAGCCACTGGTTCAGCTACAAAGCAGTGGCTTGTGTATCATTGGAAATAGAATTCTTTCATTTTTGGTCAGAAAACCTTTGCTCAAGGTTATACTCTTAAATCTATATTGTGTGTGTGTATTTGCATGTGTTTTCTCAAAAGCCTCAGATCTCATGGTTACAAAAATGGAAATTAGTTTCCTCTTTTTTGTCTCAAAGGTTAAAACTGAGACTTGATTTAATTTACATGAAGCTATAAATGAAGGGAGGAGGCTTGCAGGTGCATCCGGATTCAGAGGAAAGGGAGGATCTGAAAGTCAGTAAAGCCGCCACTAATTTTCTCTTTTTTTCCTTCTACTTCTAGTCATAAAATGATTTGCATGAGTTTGACATCCTTTGTAATTATAGTTATCTGGTGCTGCTCTCTAGTGTGCATGAGTAGAATAACATACATGTACTGATAATGTTAGTTTCTAACGCCGTAAAGTTGTAAATACATCTGAAACTAATTTAAATATTGAATGTTTTTATATTTTGAAAAATAAAATCAAAATACTGTACTATTATACAGTGGATTTTATTGGCTGTTCACAAATTAATTTTTTTATAATTAATACAGAAATCACCTAGAGAGAGTAAAAAGAAAACCTTTACCTGTGATATAATGCAGTTTATCCCTAAAAATGTATAATAATAATAATAATAATAATAATAATAATAATAATATAGGTGGGTGTCTGTTTTTCTGCTGACAACCAGCAGGGGGCCAGAAAGAAACATATCTGTCCCTTAAAAATGAGGGAATCTTAAGTTTAAAGACAATTTTGGATTTAATAATTGTTTGCGTAAATCAACAGAGGGAAGAACACAACACCAATATTCCACAAGACTCAATATAACTCAGAGGAATATAACAGTCCACAGAAAAACCTCATTTGTTTATAACAGTTTTATGCCATATGATGTTGGAGATGCTTTATTTATTACATCAGTATTACCTTCCTTGTTTCAGGTCACGTGTTCTCTGGTCGCCCTGTTTAATTGGCCTCTGTTAGTCACGTGACAAAAGCGGCCCCACAGCACAGTTGCTCTTAATAAAGTAATGTATCACTTCCTTAAAGCCTGAGAAACTTTGTGAAACAGTGACTTTGTCTTAGTCATGGGTGACACGTGCATTAAAAATCGTAGCAAAAAAATTAATCTGTTCAGAATGGACCTCACACATTTTTTTGGCCTGTGTCTCCAGGTTTCATTCACTTAGACTTGCTTGTCCATGGACCCCTGATCCTTTTCGTGCCCATGGATTTGACGACATGGCACCAGGAGCAACGAGACGCCCCTTGATGCAATGTAAGTGTTTTAATAAATTTTCCCATATATCAAAAATATTTTTCACTCAGACATGCAATACCAGAATTCCTATAGAAATAGCTACGTCAATTGTACCAGAAAAAGCCAGTCAATTATAGAAACCAATATAATTTTGTTTTCAAAATAAAATTCCCCTTGATTTCTTGTGCGAAAATGAAGTTTTATTTTGAAAGTTGTGGACGGAAGTACTTGTGCGCTCTTTTTCTTCTGACAATGGTGCAAGATGTCTCGGCGTCTCTGTACTAACGCTGAAATGCAAATGCGCATCTCTGAACGACGCAAACGAATCAGCTGCTCTTCCCAAAAAACCCGACATGTGATCGTGCATCAAACAGGAGCCAGCGGGACTTTATTCTGAAGGGAATACAAATGGGGAAATTACCAAATGTTTGGAGCAGTTAAGATTTTCCATTATTTAAAACCAGTGTAAATAACCTGACAGCGGCGTTTCAGCGGTGACCGTCAAGGTACACCGTTAATCCAAACCTGTACCGAAAAAAAAAAAAGAGAGACAAATGAGGAAAGTGTGAGACGGAGCATTGTTGTCAAACAAACTAACAGACGTGGTAAAATGGAAATAAGAGTCCACATCTGTCTCCTGGTCTGTTCGAGCTGAAGGTGGAGCAGGATTTGGGGGCTCTCTGAGGTGTGATGGAATAAAATGCTGCGTATTGCTCCTTCTACTACAGTTCACTTGTATTCTAAACAGCAGATGAATTAGGGATTTTCTTTTTGACCCTTCTGTGTTTAGGCTACTGCTGTCTTCTGCAACGCAACGAGGAGGATGGTCTTTGCCCTACATGTGATTGTCATGTCTTCAGCGTTTTTCAATCCCAGTTTTGCCTTCAGCTCCCACTTTGATACAGGTAAGAGTAAAACCGGTGAATAATGTATTCATTCTCATTCATTTCCTTCATTGTCTTCATCGTTATAACTGTGATAAGCATCCTGCACCTTGCATTTCTGTGTATCTGACACACCATCAACAGCATCATTATTTAACATCATCGTTATCATCAACACATAATGGCTGAACCTTTGACAGATTACTGCAGTAAGGATCCTTTACATCCTGTCAGTCCCTTAAAGCACGGTGACAAGAGGGTTAAAAGTTGTGCCTGCACTGAATCTGCGTAGCCCTGCACATACGTCCCTGCAGCTGAGTGTGTGCATGTATGTATATGTGTGTGTGTGTGTGTGTGTGTGTGTGTAACTGTCCACAACATTAAAGAGGTGACCTGATGACAGAGGTGCATGTTTCTGCCGTGTGACGCCGAGGCTCGCTGTCCTCGCTTGGATGCAGTATTTAATCATCCCCTGGGTGTCAGGGTGATGGGCTACTTGCAGGAGAAGGATAACCCAGGTGCTGCTGCAGTGCTATGGGACCACAGAGCAGGAAGTCATGGCTGTACAGACCGCCTCTGTGAGGGCTTGAATTAGAGCAGAATAAATAACCGTGTGCAAGTGTAAACAGGACTGAGAGAGTCCCTGCACTGGGCGCAGTGTGCTGAGCATACAAATGACGGTGAGCTCAGTCAGTGCCTCTCAGATTTCAGGCTCTATCTGTCCTCCCCCCAAACCGAACCCTCTCAGGGATTTTTGATCCGTCTCTGTCCACTTACTCCACCCTCGTCTACCTTCTCCGAATCTGTCCAGTTGTCAATCAGTGTATGTAGTCTCTGTTGTGTCTCAGTCAGAATGTGACACTAATGGGGGGGGGGTTTAATGAATTAAAGGTTATTTACAGACGAGATGTCGCCTCTGTGTTTGTGAGTTCCTCTGTTTAAAACCAAAACATTCAGAAACATGGAGACGAGTGAGAGTGAAATGGATGCATACAGTTAAACACGAAACAAAACACCTATACAAGAAAATAACATTTGGGACTAGTGCTTTTAGCAGGAAGATAAATGCATGCATCTCAGAATTATATATATATGTAGGTATTATATGTCTGTATGGATTGCTTGGGCCAGTTCAGTATTATTCTATTATTCCAGTGTAATGAAAAAGAACTACTCAGAATACTAGGACAGACTTAGTTTTCAGGGTAGACCTGGTGCTGAGCATGGTATGCTTTTTGTGTGATGCGATGTAACACAAACCTACCAGAGGAGTGCAATCTTTTAATTTGAAGGAGGGTAATTTATTCCCTATTGAATTATGGGTAAAATGCCCACTTACTGGCTGTCCAGGGGCATCTGTTAATCCAATTGCGTCTTGGTGTTTCCTGCAGATCATGAATGTGCTGCAAAACACAATATTTTCCTGCTTCTGCTAATGGTATCAGAATAAATGTCCTTAGTTTAGACCTGAATTTATCAACACACAAATGGACTCGAATCTAAGGCACGGCATGAATTGGTGTTTATGTTGTGGCTCATTACAATATTAACATTGGTAAACAGATTGCCCCTATATGGTAATGATTCAGAGCTGCAGTCATGCTGCAGGCGCCTTTTGCATCAGGAGTATAGATTGAGGCTGTTGTCCTACTCCCCTGTCATAATGATACACATTTCACCTAAGTGCACCATGTCACTAGCGATCCGGTACATTCCCAGTAATTGGACTGTGAATCAGTGTTGCCTAGGTGATGGAAGGGGGTGTGTTAGGAGGAACCAATCCATCTCATGGCCAGTGCTCGGAGCAGAAAAGAGTCTCTTTAAAGGGGAGGGACGTCGTCAGGGAGAAATGGCGTGTAGTTAAATGTACATGTTTAGTGTGCTGCTATTTATAAATGTAAGGATGTGTGGAGGCTTTGGTCTTGGTAACAAATATATTGTTTTTGTTCGGAATAAACGTCCCACGGCTCAGGCTTTGGAAAAGCATGAAGGCAGAGTACGCACTAAGCCTAACCACTCATTAATATAATCTATAGCCTAGTAGCCTAGTGCCTTATTCTAATGTTAAAGAGTTAGGAATTTTAAAAGTGAGGTTCTATGAGGTACTTAGCTGTCATTGGTGTATTAATGTCATTAGAAGGTGGTCAGCATTCCCATAGACTATGAGGAACAGGCAGGAGTACTGGCTCAGAGGCAAAGGAAGATGCCGCTGTGGATGGAGGTGGCAGCGAAACACACTTCACCATCCTAACAACAATAAAAATACATATACAGTAGATATTGTCTGCTGCAGGTAACGCTCACTGTGTGTGAATTTACCTGAAGTGCCCCATACAACCCAAATGGAAAAACATCCCTTTATGTCTGTTCCATATTCAGACTCTGTTCATGAATTTACCTTGCCATCAGACAGTTCTTTCCAACAGGGACCTGAAACCAGCACACGGCCCTCTTCGAAGCCACCAGAGTCCTTTTGATGATGGATCTAAACTAAACCAAACTCGCACAGTAACACAAACAAACTAACATAGGAAGGCAGACCTGCACATCACGTGTTTGTGCTGCTCCGACTGCAAGGGCAAAAAAAACAAATGACTGTAGGTGTCAAAGACATCAGTCTGAAGTCTGAACCCTCTAACAGGTCCTTTAGAATCCATCTGAATGTGAGGACAAATAGAATATCCTCACTTTAACAGCTACAGTTATAACCTGGCTTATACGCACCAGTGTTTCTTATGCATTTTTTTTAATCTGTGAAAATTCCCACCACTGTAAATAACCTTTACAGTATGTTATCTATAACTATGTACATAATATTCACAATTATGTTTTTCTGTTGCTATTATAAGAGCGTAATAGCAATAGAAATGATAACGGTCGTGTTTGGTACCTTTTTAGAATGGGCCATTTGTATCTATAGAAATACCAGGTTGCCTTTCAGAGTCATGTAGTGCCACCATCCTTCATCAGTATCTCAGACTGGACTAATTTTTCAATTTTTCCTGGTGTTAAGGTGCATTACAGTCATCCTCTATGTTTGTAGAGGTAATGTTATCTTAACTAAAAAGCTCAGGATAGACAAAACACAATGATCTAAAGAGGGCTTTCACGTTTTTTGCTGCACAGGACATGGAGAGGAGGATTGAGGTGTGCAACTTCACTAAATATGACACTGAACAAATATTGAACAAAAGTACAATAATTTGCTAAAGTATGAAGTGTTGGAATTACACAGGAAACATGTGCAGGTACATTTTCTCTTTACATACAAGCCACAGTGGTTTGACATTTTAGCTGGAATTTAGACAGTCCTTGCGACCATTCTGTACAGCTGGATTTCCAGTCTTTATGGCCCAAGCTATGTGAGAACAAAGTGTGCTCTACCTCTGCACACATCCATGCTCGCCGTCACACATGCTCACACGCACACAGTCAGACAGAGGAAAACAACAGTGGGGCCAGGTCAGTCGTCACATTGCATGGCATTATATAAGACGTCAGCAGGGACTGGTAGACTTCCTGTAGATCTCCTGACTGCATCTGCCTGGGCTGGGGCTTGGCTTTGTGTGCAGTCAGGGGGAAAGTAGCTCACAATGCATGTGGCATTCTGCACCAATGACATTTGCAGCGAGCACCTGGCTCACAACTGTTTCAGCACCATGGAGAGTTCTCTGATCAGGAGAGTGAGCAGATGTGGACGCATGTATGAGAGGCTGCCGTTTGACAATCTGCACGTTCTATGTATCACTTTACTGTCAGCGCATAAAGGCGACAGATTGACCTGAAAGGCAGAACTGGTACACCAACAAGCTGACAATGCAACATTGTTGGTGACTGACTTTCAGCAGTCTCCACTGACACCTGGAGGTGGCAGTGGCAGCTACTGTACATGTTTGGGATGGTATCCTGAGGTACACACATTAAATGGCCTACAGTCACACACAGGGAATGACCATAAATATATATAGAGCTTAGCAAATTTATTAAATCACCTTTCCCTCTTTGTCTCAGAGACTGTACAGCATCATGAAGCACTTGAACCCTTAAAAACCTAGAATTGTTTTTGCGGTTTCTACAACTAACCTTTCCTTATTTGTGATTTATCATCATTTATTAATGGGTTGGATTTCCATAGTGTTTTTCAAGGCACCCAAAGCGCTTTACATTATTGATCCAGTATTCATTCACTGGTGGTGGTGAACTACATCTGTACCTAATCCATCCCAAACAGCCCCTCCGACCACCACCAAACATTTACACACATTCATACACCAGTGTGTATGACACTGAAGGCAAAGTGGGTGAAGTGCCTTGCCCAAGGACACAATGACACAACGCCCCAATTCTAATGTTATCCCCTGCATCATGTATTTTCCTGTATTTAATTTGCCAGCCATGTAGATGGTCATAAAAGCTCAGAGTAAACGCAAAGATGATTATATCAAAACAGAGAAAACTGAAGGTAATCTGACTTTTTGATGGAACGTGAAACAAGAGTCTACCACTATCATCATATTCCATGGGTTTTACTGTTGAGGTCAGGAATTAATCAATTATAACATTCAAACACTTAAACAAATTTTTCTACTCTGGATGCAAGTAAATGACTATAACTTGATATCCTAATCAAGAAATAATAATGTGCTTTTTAAATTTTTTTCTGGTTTATTGTAAAATGGTAAATTTGAAATTTAATGGATAACGATAATAATTATATTTTGGCATAAAAAATGTCATTTTGGTTAAAGCACTTCTTTGTGCAGCTGTATTAACCATTGAAGAAACATAAAAAAAGATGTAGGTAAATATCAATGCAGTTAATTCTGGGCGGCTGTGGCATACACTGGGTGACAGTCCAATAAATTGAAGCGCTGTACATACATGCTCGCACACACACATTCATAGACACATATGTACATGAAAGCCAATGTGTATCTTCATGTATGCATGGATACACAACTACAGATTATAACCAAGGTGGCAGAGTTGTGAAAAAATAGTCCCTTGATTTGCTTTCCCACTGACTGGGTCAGTACAAGTCAGCCGCTGCCGACTGTTTGATTATTCATCTCTCCATGTGTAACACCAAGCACTTTAGTTGCATAAGTCTGCCTCTGGGGGGAACTAGAATAAGAATGAAGTGGATTTAACCAGTGAAGGGGAACCAAATATGTCTCCTCTGTGTGTTCTGTGATGATGTGCAGGATGTGGCTGTAGAATGGTTTGTTAGTCCGTGTTAGAGATGGACTCATTCCAGTGAACCTGTCACCTAGTTATGTGTCATTCAGTGAGGACATGGTTGGATTTCAATGCAAGGTATTAAGTAACATGTTACAGGCGTGAAGAGTTCTGATAATATGTAGCATGTAGTGGCAGTTTTTGATTTTGAACAGTGTGAAAAATGTGAAACATGTGAAAGTGAGCGTGCGTTTCCTTTGCTGTCACTCAAACAGCAGCGGCAGCAGTTCTCTGTAGGTCCAACAGTAGGGCGGGCTGTCGCCATTTCCTTTGAGACGTCTGCACGTGTGAGCTTGACTCATGGTAGTTGGAACCACTGAAGATGATGACATAAGATAGATACTGTATGTTACCACGGTAACATGGAAGTGGATTGGTTTGTGGAACTGAACACTGTATTGTTTGAAGTTTAGAAATAAATCATTAAAAAAAAAAAAAAATCAAAAGAATCATATCGCCACCATTACACGTGCTCTTTTGGTTATTGTTAGTATTCATTTCTATGTTTTATTTTTCAGTTGTGTAGACAGACAACCGTTTAAAATTGTGAATATTCCATGACATTTTTCTGCTGTGTCACGCAGCCGTCGAGCGCTCACGGCCAGAAGGTGTGTCATATAACCCTGACATCTCAAATCAGGATGGGAAAAGACAAAGACTAACTCATGGCAACTCATTTTCATCTTAGTTTTATTTAAGTTATATAAGTATATAATATCTTCTGCACAACACATGCAAATGCACAAATGTATAGACACATGGCCTTTGTCTGCACCATGAGTCTGGGTCTGAAATACCAGTTCAGCTGCACATGGTTTGCACATGCATCTAATTTGTGCTTAACAGCATGAGGCCAGACACACAAGGCTTCATTGTATCACTATACTGGGTTCATCTACAATAATATTATAGAGTTAGTCAGGCTACTTTTGTATAGCTGGTGTCTTTTTTTTGTTTTTTTAAGTCTTTGATTTGCTGTCACTTACTTACAAAAATGTCTCTTTTATTGTTTTGTAATTGTTAATTTTTTTTTCATCAAACTGTGTGTTAGGAGGTTGAAATAATATAATTATATGAAACACATTAATTGGTGCCAATAGTGATGATGATGAAAGTGGAATTAGTGAATTTGATGTAAAATGCTAGTTGTCACGATAAAAAAGATTGTCGTTAGATGTTCGGGTCCATATTTATTAATTATACTGGGCATGATGTTTGGTGATTCAGACGTACTCATTTAGATGTTTAACACTTTGACTAGAAGTCCAGCTCATCAGTTACCTAGTGTCTAATAAGGTTGGACATATTATTTCACACATCTATTATGTGTTTTGTCAGTGCCAGAACATTTGGGGGAGGGTTGATTAATAATCAGCTCAATAATCAGCTTTTACCTTCCCCAAACTAACATTATTATATCTGTTGCTGCTGATTAATCTCCTAGGACCCACTGTCCACGTATGAGGACAAGAAATTCACAGCTTTATACAAAAAAACCCAAAAAAACCCCCAACTGTCCACTGCAAATGACATTCCATAAAATTATTATTATTTTTTATTTAAAATATTTTATTTTGGATTTTTCACATAACAGCAATACAATCACATACATACAAGATAAAGCGACCTCCCCAGCCC
>JAPQRQ010000027.1:26276410-26292551 GCA_037367365.1 Apogon talboti
ACAGACCCTGTAGACCACATTGGACCTGAGATTGTTGACTCACTGTCCTCACTGGAACTGCTGCTGTCACTGTCTTGACATGTATGAGGAAATTACCAAAAATAGTCACTTGCCCAATAAAGGGTTAACCATTTGGTGGATTAGCCATCTGCAGAGGCGAGCACAGAAGAGAAGACGGATTAGTACAGTTTATCTTTGGTATGAATGTGTCAAGAGTCATGTCTGTGCTCATCCGGAGCCTGTGTTCGGGACCAGCTACAGGGATAACGGTAGCACTAATGAGCACCGCATAAAGACCATTAACAACTTTCCCTGTTTGTGCAAAAGTGTGTGTAGCGCGTGTGCCTGCATCTGTCTGTCTAAGGCATCGCCCCTGCCTCATTATGTGTAAATGTATTTTATTAAACAGCAGGAGCAGTGGGTGTCTGGGTCTGCCTGTTACTGTGAAACCGTTAATGACAAAATGGCTCCAGTTGCTAAAATCGGCTGTGCTGGAGCGAAGAGAGATATCTGACAATAGACATTTTATTTGGTCTTCTCCATGGCTCTTACCTTGAGGCTGGCTGACGTACCACTATGATATTACCGATGCCTGGAGACTTATGGTCTTATGGCACCCTGTTATCAGAGTAAAACATTATTAAAACCAGAGCTGCCCTGGAGGTGGAAGTCATTTCAAATCTCTGGGACACTTCAACATTTCTATGTAGGCCTGCCACATAACTTCTTTATGGAAACTATTTGAGGCAATTGCAATTACTTTTTATTAGTGTAATAATCATTTTCATTCACCTGTGTTTAAAAAAAGCCGGATAAGCTCATAGATATGTCATACGCTCATGAAACATCCACATCCTTTTCTCTCTTTGTGCTTTAATGACGACTTCCAACTGTACACTCCTTTATTTTCAGTGGTCTAATAGTGCATGAGTGGAGAATTAGCATCAACTGTTTATGTTTCGGTGTTCAAAGCCGGCACACGTTACTTCTTCTTCGTAATGTGTATGCATAATATTAAACTACACTGTTGCCGATATAGTTGGAATCATTTTGTTTTCAGACAAATTCCCCTTTTTATTTCTATTTATACACATCAGTAATCACCGCAAAGGTTACACTTCAACTGTCACAATCATTCCATGAGACGAGTCAAAAATATTTGAATCCAACTTTAGTGGCAACCATGTATAATCAGCCTTATATCGTATTATAATAGTGGCATCATCCAAACAGAAAAAGACAATGACAACACATTTTCATGTATAATTTTGTTAATTGTGCAGCTAGTGGAGCACAATTCATCTAAGTGGCAATCATAATATCAGCTCAGCAGAAAGCTGCAATTTCATAGTTCAAATTTAGGGTAAAAAAATATACATAAACAGAACTTTTGGTGATATGTGAACAACTGTGTAAAACATGCTAAATGAAAGTCACTTTTTTATGCTATTTTAAGTATGTTTGTTTGACCTGATATTTTTACCTGTGCATTATCCCTGAAAAGTTGACTGAAATCAGAATCACAATATTTTGCCATTATATATTTGTAGTTCCACGTCTGTGGGACAGTGAATACACGTTACCAGTTGCAGCAAATAGTCCCTGTGTGTTCGGCTGCAGCCACGTGACCGAGGCTTGAGGCTGACGAACAGAATTTCAGGCAATTTGAAAGTGGAAAATTCCGTCTCATTTAGGTGTAAGTAACAGACCAGATTGTGACATTAGCAAAAAGAAATGAGGTGGTTGGTTTGTAATTTTGAAGACAAAGTGTGCGTTGGCCACTTTTAAGGTTGACTAATTCTCGTCGTGTTTGGCACCGGGCGCCACAGACTGGTTAACCGGTTCCCACTCCTCTATCCCTCCCATTGGCGCGGGCTCATCACTCTGCAGCTTCACTTGTAAGGTGTGCATTTGTGTAGGACTGCGAAATCGCACTGCTGCACCGTCCAAAAAGCTTCATTATTCCTCTCCATCGCGGCGCTCTCACTGGAGCGCGTAGTGCGAGGCTGGGTATTAAGTGCTTTCTAAACTGAAGGCTCTCGGGGGAGCTATGCAACGCTGACTCACAGCCAGGTGCTCGCTTTCACACTTCGCTCTGAGGAGAGTGGCAGATGGTTCTCCTGAAAGAAAAACCACACAATGCACACACATTCCTAAGTATGCAAACTGATGTTTTTGGACACACGTAAACACACGCAGACACACAAATTCAGCCATTCACAGATTTCGTTTTCCTCCAGTCTAGAACCTGCCCTCTTGCTCTCCTCTTTTCCCTCCATGCTTTGACTCTTCGCTCCGTTCTTTACCTCCATGGTTGCTGCAAGTGAGAGATAGGTTTGTTAAGGACAACAGTTCATTAGTCTGGGAATGGATGGATGGGTGTATGGCTCAATGCTCCTGAACAGAGCGGTTCCTCAACACAGCCACAGTCCCAGGAACCGCTAACAAGAGGCTTTGATTTATGGTCGGATGCTGCTTCGTGCGGTGGTACGTGCTCCGTACCAACGCTCAGAAGTGCTTTGACCGGGACCTGACGCAGTGGATGGAGGGAACTCAGCTGTCGTTGATACAGTCCACGGGTCAGGAGTTATTCCATGTACGCCGCCATGAGCTGAAAGAGACGCAAACAAGGGAATCATTGAACCTCAAGAATTCCTAAAGTCTCATAGAAGACCATAGGATTGTTTCCTGATGTCCATTTGGACTCAGTCTGTGAATACTTGCTGAATCTGCATTGTGATCAGCCCCGTGCTGCACATTATACAATTTGTCCAGTTCATTGTTTAGGCCTATACCCCTATTTTTTTTTGTCTATTTGTCCCTTCTGTGCTTTTTGAAACACTCAAAACCAGAAGGCTACCCTATTAGAAGAGGCCATAAACTGCCAGATTCAAGATTCCTTTTATTGTCATCGAATACAAAAAAAATATAGAAAAATATAATGCAAAATATTTAAATAGAATTAAATAGTCAGGCAAAAAAACATTCACCCATTCAGTTAAGTTACATATTCACACACTCATACTTGTTGAGATGAAGAGGACAGTGAAAGGTAAATATAGTGGTTATTAATTAGATTATTAAGGTTTAACAGACATGTGCAGGCTTTATCCTACCTTTTGGTTTAATGTCATCTTACACACAGGGCCTACATATGGAGCACTACAGGGACACACTACCACAGCAGTCGGAGAGCAAGGACACTGCAGTAGACAGGAGAGCAAAAATGGGTGAGAGGCAAAGAATAGAAGCAGGGACAAACCAGAGAGACAGTGCAGAGGATGGTAGACATAGTATAAATGAAAGAGGGTCACCAGTCAGGGTTTTCCACTTTCTGTCATCATCCGTCTCAGTAGGGTCGACGTAGAGGGGGTAAATCTGTTAAGAGACCAGTATTTTTTGTGCAGATCTGCTGATGGGGGCGTTTGGAACTCAGGGATTTGCCCTAACGTGATAAAAAACACTGAAGCGAACATTCTGGTCTGTCACAGTAAAGATGGTAAATCACGGTCTAAAACAGGTGTTGTCTGGTTTTGCAGCAGTTTTTTTTCACAGCACTAAATTGCAAGACATGACTATCTGATGTACGCTAGCATAATTTTCAAAATTTCATAGTCCACTATAACTGTCTTACTATTTTTTATTTTTTTTATTGCATGCTTCTTACCTACTGCATGTTCTATGTATGCACCAAACCACTGAAGCACATTCCCAGTAATGTGAACCCTGTTTACTTACATGGCAATAAACATTATTCTGATTCTGACATTGTTGCTGTCGGGCGGAAACCTCCTATGTCCAAAACTGGTTATTTTTCAGGAAACTGGAAAACCGATGTATATTCTATATAAATGGAGTTAAGAGATGTAGTCACAAGCCACATTTCTAAAACTGTCAGGCCAATGTGAAGACTGATCAAAAGGAAAAAAAATGTAAAAGAATAAGACCAAAAATGGACTTACGAGGTTTCCACCCGACACTACGGTTTAAACCATTTACTCCTAAATAACCAGATCAATGATGTTTTTCCAAGTCTAGCATATCCTCAGTATTTCCCCACAGGGTGTAACAAGGCCTAAAATGATCCCTGAAACAAAATTAAGCCTTAGTATTACAAATCATGGTTTGTTTTAAGCCTAGTCTGTCGTATGTAAGTCCCAGTAATGGTTTCTATACTGCATGTGAATGTATACTCTATGTGCCAGAAAGAAAAGACAGAGGGTTTTTTGTATGAACTGTGAGTAATAGTATGCATTAGTGTGTTCCACAACAGTGTCTTCATAGTGACAATACAATGCACCTCACAACGTACATGATTTATGTATGTGGGTAGGTGGGTGTGTCTCAGTGCATCTGAGCGCTTCCACAGTTGAACCATTGTCTCCCACAATCTGAGTTGGTTAGGACGGCTGCGAGCGGATGACTAATCCCATCCTGTGTCTTTGCATCAGGAGTTTGAAAACACTGAGGGAGAGGAGTACCAGGCAGATCTCTCCGCCCTGGCCTCGCCTTCCTCGCAGAATGGTCCTGAGGTCTACATCCTTCCACTCACCGAGGTGTCCCTGCCGGTCTCCAAACAGCCCGGCAGATCCAGTAAGAGCCTCCACGACACACGCCCCTTCCATTACCTGCTCTGGACCGGTTATTTAAAAAGTCTTAAATTTACAAATCTACATTTAATACCTTAAAAAAGTCTTTAAAATGTATTAGATTTGATATGGTAGGTCTTAGGTTGTGTTGCCATAAACTTGTTCACTGTGTTGTGTTTAAGTGTGTTTGTTAAATGTCCAAAGAATGTAACGTCAGTCTACTCAGTTCCACCTATTCTACTGTAACTTGACAATTTATATTAAAATTAGGAACCAGTTATTACTAACTTTAAAACCCCCAGTGACAAATGATCACATAATGTATGTAATATGTAAATAAATACACTTTCCTGAATTCTAGGAGTCACAAATTTTTGCCAGTATGACTGTGAAATAGGCATTAAATTCTGTTCTAAGTAGTCTTAAATTTAACTTGCAGAAACCCGTAGGAACCCTGCACTTATTTTTCTTCTGTTTAGTTCTGCTTTGCGTCTGTTCCTCTTCTCAGTTCCTCAGCAGTCAGTGTTCATTTCCATGTCTCTCTACAAAGATTGAATATCAGTTGCATGAACAGAGGCCATTATAAAAAGGTTATTTCATCTCTGGAGCATACTGTGAGCGGATTTATTGAACATCTTACAGGCTCTGTTAATTTGGAGGGAATAAAACGGAGTAGATTCTTCCAGACGTATTTGGAGCAGACACCACGGCCTCTGTGGTTTGTTTTCTTCTAGATCTTGTCATTCTTGCCCTCTCTCTCTCAAAATGGGACAGACATCTGTACATTGTGTAACATGCTGTATTTGGAAGGACCCACTGCAGTGCTCGGTTGCATATTGTGTGTGAAAACTGCAGCTCAGTCGAGGTGAGGGAATCTGATCTTTCTCTGCTGCAGATTTTTTTTGTTTTTTTTTTCAGGAGGACCACGTGCACGGTTTGTTACTTTAACATGAATCCAGAACGACTTTTGTTTTTATCACACTGTTACATAATGAAACACCAGAATGTCAGCTCTGCATCATGTTGGTGTGTTCATAATCTTCCCTCACAATAGAACAGGCTGTTTTTTTCAGGTCATGGGTGGATCTGGCTGCGTTCATATATGTGCGAGGATCTGGGTGTAAGTCAGATCCTGGGCGCTCAATGTGCCTCTCCCTGCATGAGTCACTGGCTGTCTGCACTGCACTGTGTTGAGCCAGGAGGGAGGCGAGTTGGGGCTCAGCATCCCAGGATGTGAGCTCCGGCAATGATTGGACAAGGCAGCCTCAGGCTCCCAGCCAATCAACAGTCACCTCTCTGTCCTCCATAGCTACCACTGTATGATTGGTCCAGGTGTTGCAGGGCTAGGAATGCAAGACTGTGGAAGAGGCAGAGTTGGGAGAATGTCTTATTTTATTGAGTCAGTGGGCCTTTGGGCAGGGTCATGTGCATGTTTCTGCAGCTCATTCCAGATATTGAACACTATTATCGCATTAACCCTTTAGATCCAACTCATTTCCCTTAAACATGAATATTATTGACATTGAAGTGTTTCTGTTGTGCGCACAAATACATACATATCCTCCTGACTACCCAGGAAAGTACAAGTTTTGGCTATTTTACATTACATAATTGCCTTTATTGGAAACAGCGCAACGTAGCAGTTTTTTCAGATGCATTTTTGCAATTTTTGTGGAATGTCCTTTGCAGTGGACAGTGTTTTATTTTATTTTTATTTTTTTCAATAAAGCTGTGAAACTCTTGTCCACTACAGAGGACAAAAGTGCATTGCTGGTTGTCAGGAGGATAAATAGAATTGCAAAAAGGTCGCTCAGACACGAAGTTGCGTAGTTCTCTTTGCTGGTATTGAGCAGTTTTTCATTTCTGTCTAACAGGCTGTTGCCACGGTTTACACAGTTAAAACTGTAGACTCTAACTGATCAATTTACGTAGTGGAAGCAATAAAGTTATTCTCAAATCTACCAAATTATTATTTTTTTAAATTTATTTAGCAAATAGACATGCAGTTAATGGGATAATGAACTGTAAACCAGTCATTAATGCCAAATAACCCCCCGACTGCACAGGCTGTGCTTTGTCTTTCTCATAATCAAGGCACTACTATACATATTGATGTCATGCACATGTTAAAACTATGCACACTAACTCAACTGTGTTCACTGTACAACTAAAGTAATATTTAAACCTTGAGCACAATGTCTGCTGTTGATATGAATGTCCTGTTTTCCACTTGTTGCTCTAATCTTTTATTCAGGAGGTCATGTAAAGTTTTCAAACCCACAACAGAGGCCCATAATGCATCAAAGTGAATGTTTGAGATGACTGTGTATAATTCCTGCGAGCCCACTGATACTACAGTCCCACAGGACCCTGCCATCTTCTCTGGGAATGTCATGAGTAGGACGGGAATGCAGTTTCACACTCACACATTCCACATTTGGAATAATACCACGTCTTAAATTCTCTGTCTCTCCGTCTCCGTTTGGGAGGGGTGTCGGAGGCTCTGGGTTTGGGTTGGAGAAGTGTGGGTTTGTTATCACCGTGACAACCTCTTACCAGCGTTCCAGCGGAGAATGGGCCTTGTGTGCCTCTTTACGAGTGTATGCGTGTGTGTTTGGTGCACTGGGTACCAGGAGACACTGCAGGAGTGTGTGAGCGAGCGACCCAAACAATGGCCCTGATTTATGCCGGCCGGGCAGTGGGTGAGCATAAGGCCGGGCCGAAACGTCCGTGGAACGCACCAGCGGAGGACTGGCATTATGGGTAGAATACAGTGAGGGGTCTGTGACAGAATGGGGAGAGACAGGGGAAGGGTAGTGGCATGCACCAGGACCTAAGAGTGGGGAGGGGGAGGCTTAAGATAGGGGTGGTGACAGAAGTCTTTTCTGCCTCTGACAGAGCAGTGTTTGTGTCCTGTTTGGCTGAGGAATGCTGCTGTCCTGAGTCACAGGGGGGCATTATGTGGGCCTTATGTCACTACTGGGTGTCTTGAAGCTGCACACTGAGCTGGCGCGTCAAACAGCACACTACCAACATACGTGGTGGTCACATCAGGCGTGATACATGACCAGAAAATCTCAGCGCTCACAGCAGACGTCCTCTGTGTCCGACCATTGGCGGCAGATTGGTTCAGCGACTCCAAGCTCTGTGCTCGTTTCCTTTAAATGTAGACGAATAGGGGCCGGGGATTTCTGCATTTGCTCGACAGCTGGAGAGCTCCAGAGGAGGACAGTATGTGTGTTTGTGTGTGTCCCAGTTGGAGGAAGAGCTCCGTGCAGACGGGGAGAGGCAGCGTGGTGAGCTTGTTCAGCTGTGCAAGGGCTCGGAGGGTTAAATCCTGCCGGGGCTCTCTCACACACACACTGCGACCGCGGGCTCTTTCTCACATACACACAATGAAGCTAAGACGGCTGGAGCTGCAGCCTCGGGCTCTTGGTTCTCACACTCTGAACCTTTACTTCAGCCCCGCCTGGGACTCGGGCTCAGTCCCCATCACGGTGCTCAGAGTGGCTGGCCGCGCCACTGCTCCGTTATCACCATCATCATCTTCATCGTTTTTTAAACTCATCATCATCTTCATTCTGAAATATGAGGATCCATGGAGGTATTTGATGGTGTACTTGATTTTAGCATGAGTTTTAATATAGCGTGCATCTCTGTTGAGAATTTGTGTGTGATGGTTGTTATTTAATAACTCTAAACACCAAGTCACAAGTGGGGTTTAATTTACTTCAGGAAATCATTAGCTAATTGCATATTTAGGACAATGTACATTTATTGTGTGGCTGTTGGGGTTTCTATTTTTTCTCTCTTCATATCTGGCTCTTAGGCTCATGAGACTCATTTCTGTTATGTGTCTGCAAATGATTCCCAATGCTGCTTTTTTTTATTTTCTCTCTGCTTTTAATAATTTCTTTCCAATTATCGCATTGTCAATGTAATCTTTTGTCTTTGTTCTATTTTCAGTTCAGCTGCTGAAATCATCGGACCTTGGTCGCCATAGTCTACTCTATCTGAAGGAGATTGGACATGGCTGGTTTGGCAAGGTAAACCATGCTTTGTTTTTTTTTTTCAATCAAAAGTAATCAGGCATCACAGCTGCTGTTTAATTTCTACTTGTTTTCATTTTCAGTTTGTTTCGCGCTAAGTTGATTGTCTGCATTTATTCTCACCGTTCCAACTGTACTCATGTGCTTTCTAGTCTTTGTGGAATGCGAGAGTAATGTGACGATGATCTCATTCTAGCGAGGCAAATCTTTGGCACTTTCATCACTGTTGAGTCCATGGGAGAACAGTTGAAATTCACAGTCACAGTGGATTCTTTACAATTTGCTCTACAGTACATGCTGCTTTAACACCTCCGAGAGTTTTTTTTTTTTTTTTTTACGGCCCATCCTGAGTCTGTTATAGGAGTCCAGATATGATATACAGATGTTGACTGGAGCACACACATTGGATTCTGCTCGCCTTCTAATGTACGTTTTACTCAGGTTCTGCTGGGCGAAGTCAACGCGGGCCTCAGCACCACCCAGGTGGTGGTTAAAGAGCTGAAGGCCAGCGCCAGCGTCCAGGACCAGATGCAGTTCCTGGAAGAGGTGCAGCCATACAGGTCAGTTCACTGAAATGAAAGAGTTCACACGACGCAGCCGTGTAGCCTGTGCACATGATCATATCCACCTGAGACCCAGCAATGCACTTTGGTAAGAAGGAAAAAAAAAAAAAAAGAGATCTGAAAAAACTGTTGCATTATGCTGTTTGCAAGACAATTATTTAATGCACAAAAGCCAAAACTCTTACTGTCCTGGGTCTTGGGAGGATATATCATTAAATAAATCAATGGATATTATTTACTATAGTGAATTAAGTTGTGAGCGCTTGAAATTCAGAATACTTTCAAATAATAAAAAACCTGTGCATGTCTGGCCTAGATTTTCCTCAGTGTTCATTTAATATTTTGCAAAGATTGTAAATCTATACAATTACCTTAACATATTGTGTTTCTTTTGCCAGAACGCTCCAACACCCTGCCCTCCTGCAGTGTCTGGCACAATGCTCAGAGGTCACTCCTTATCTGCTGGTCATGGAGTTTTGCCCTCTGGTGGGACACACTTTCATATCCACATCCTCTTCACTCACTCCATGTTTCTCCATTTATACGTCCTTTTGTCTTCATTTGATGCCGTTTCCTCTATTTGTTAAATCAGCTCACCATCTCCATATCCTCTTTTCCCACAGGGCGATCTGAAGAGCTACCTCCGCAGCTGTCAGGTGGCCGACTCCGAGACTCCCGACCCTTTGATCCTCCAGCGAATGGCGTGCGACATTGCTTCAGGGCTTCTGCATCTACACAAATACAACTTCATACACAGGTAACGCGTCAGTCACTCTGTATTTGTTTATCTCCATGAACCTAAATATTAATGCCCTGCAAAGACACGATCCTTGCAAATGATGTGGACGCCCCCTGCTGGTCTCTCCCTGCAACAACATCCTGGTGCTGCCTGAGTAATTGTCACAAACTCCAGCATCAGTGATTTTGTTGCCGGGGGCGAACCCTAATCGATTTTTCTCATGTGATGATGCCATAGAAACCATTCCGCCGTTGCCAGGGTATGAAGCTCAAGATTTTTGGTAGAGGTGAGATTGAACACACTGACTTGATGTGATCAGGAATGGAAAAAAAAAAAGACACTCAGTACATTAAATTATGGTAACATAAGATAATCAAAGTGCACTGAGAATTTTATTTATATTGAATACTTTTTGGAATATTAAATAAAATGCAAAAATAGAAACATATACTTTGGTACAGGTACATTTAGGTGCTTTTGTGGAACACATGTATTATTAATAGTTTTGAACACAGTATTCCTTCACCCTGACAGTGACCTGGCCTTGCGAAACTGCCTGCTAACTTCAGAAATGTCAGTTAAGATCGGAGACTACGGCCTTTCCCACAGCCGATACAAGGTCAGACTTCTTTTCATTATGTAGTGGGCTTTTCTTTTTTTGTGTCATTGTTGCACAAGCATTCAAAGTAATGGATAATCTGGTTTGTCCTGTCTGTGCTTCGTTTTTCATTTTGTAGGAAGACTATTACATAACGCAGGATCAGATCTGGGTGCCCCTTCGCTGGATTGCCCCTGAGCTCATAGATGAGGTCCACGGGAACCTGCTGGTTGTTGACCAAACCAAAAACAGCAACATATGGTGAGAAATACAAAGACAAACAATGAACTATAAAGAGATAACATGACCAAATCCCTGATCAGAATGTACTTATATTTATTTTCATATGCACAAACAAAATCAATCCTTATGAAACATTTCTAAGTCTTACAATAGTAAGACTTGGAAGTGGGAAGTTAATTTTGACAAAACCCTCAAGACACTTGATGAGCTTGTTTGGAACGCAGCCATATTTGTGTTGTGGGTTGGGAAACCACTTAATGATTTCTCTGTCTGTTCCAGGTCATTGGGTGTGACCGTGTGGGAGCTTTTCGAGCTGGGAAACCAGCCGTACAGACACTACTCTGACAGACAGGTGCTGACATATGCTGTGAAGGAACAGCAGCTCAAGCTTCCCAAACCGCAGCTCCAGTTCCCCCTGTGTGAGCGCTGGTGAGAGACAGTTGTGTGCCCACACTCTGACACACACTAATTCAGACACAGCCTCACAGATAGAATGATATGTAGCTTGCCATGCATATGCATGATATATTTTAGACAAAAATCAAGTTAATGTCGTTTTTCTAAGTACCTAAAGTAGTGATCTTCTATTTATTTTCTACCGTTATCGGTGCTCCATAACACTGAAGCAATAATTGTCTTTGCTAGCAAGAAACGATGATCAATATGCTCCGTATTCTTTATGGTCCCATTGGTATTGTTGAATCACCTCATTCATCAAACATTTTTGGAAGGCAGCCAATTTTTTTTTTTTTCTTTCTTTCTTCTCTAGAATCGGCAGAGCTGCAGTGGTACATATACACACACATCCTTGTTTCTGTCATTTGTGTCTATTATATAGATGTTACTTGTATTACTAATTGATTTAACTTAAAACTGTCCTTTAAAATCTAATAATTTACATTATTTGATGCTTAAAAAGTTGTCACACCCACACAGTTAGTGGGCGTCTGGGAGCCACAACTGTAGAACATAATAAAAGTACACACAAGAATGTAAACATCTGTTAGTCAGTATTTGCACCACACTTCCTTTGTGTAGTGTAGATTTTAGCGACTAGCTTGAAGAACAAGTGGTGTGTGCTTTGAGACATGAGAAGTTATTTAACACATTGTCTTTGTTTCTTGTCTAAAATCGATTCTTTGTCTCCTGCCCATTCTTTTCTCCTTTTATATGAAACATATTAAGCCCTTTAAGTTATAACGTGTCAATCTTTTCCCCTTTGGACCTTTCTCTCTGATGTCTTGTCCAGGTATGAGGTGATGCAGTTCTGCTGGCTGCAGCCAGAGCTCAGACCCAGTAGTGAGGAAGTACACCTTCTGGTCACCTACTTGTGTGCTAAAGGCTCCAGTGAGGCCGAGGAAGACTTTGAGCAACGATGGAATGCCTTGAGACCCAATTTGCTTGGCAGCAACTCCCACACAGCTGCATCCACGGCTCTAGTTCTCACCCCTACACCTTCCTCAGCAGAAGTACCGGGCGCAGACCAAACTCAGGCGATGGAGCTGGCCTCCTCTGCCTCATCCTCCTTTCCCCTTTTGGAGCACTTTTCAGACAGTTTCCACTCCGACACAGGGGATGACCTACTGACTGTCACAGAGACCAGCCACGGTCTTAATTTTGAGTACAAGTGGGAGCAGGCCCGAGCTGAGCAGCCCTACTGCTCCTCCTCCACCAGTGGTCCACTAGGCCAGGGGAACCCACATTACCAGGATATCTACTATTCAAGCAAAGAAGGCACCTCAGGGGGCTGCAAGACGGATAGTCTGACGTCAGGTAACTCTCCGTCCTACTACGAAGCTGAACACCCAGGTGTGGTTCCAGTGTTGAGTGCCCACAGCCCCTCGGTCAGCAGCGAGTACTATATTCGCATTGAGGAGCCAGTAGAGTGCAACATTAACCTGGATGACAACATGGTGGACTACAGCCCAGGGCTTGAAGCCAGCAACAGTAGGCTGTCCTCTGAGACTCGGACAGGGTCGTCCATGGCACATCCCAGCGCATACTGGTCAACTGCTGAGAACATCAAATCTACTGCCTATGATTCCGATTCAAGTCCCACTGTCCAACTAGTGATGGAGCCACTGCTGAGACAGGAATCCAGCGCCAGCCCTGTAAAATTACGTCATTCGCACAACTTCCTGTCATCCAGTTTGAACAGCAACGTCTACGATGAACAAACATCAGCACACAAGACAGGCCACCAGTCCTGTCTGTCTGAACTGGACTCATCACCTGAAAGCCGATCAAATTTTGTCCATCCGGTCAAGCGGTTGGAAACCCCACGGAGTCTGTCACAGGCCGTGAGCAGCCCCAGCCTAGGGTTCTGTGATCCCTACCTAGAAGCGAGTACAGGTCATAGCACAGTTAATGAAAGCTGCAACCATTTGATGGACCCCCTCAGAAAAACACTACCCATTGTTAACCACATTAGTATTGACGTAGGTACAGATGACGGCCTGCTGGTGGGCCAGCAGAGGGGCGGGGACATGGAGGATGACCTTTTCTCTGAGGGAGAGGCCACTAACTGGACCTCGAATCATTCAGCAAATAACAATAGTCTGAGTTTTGACAGTAGGCAGGCAGGCAGTGGGCATGACGGCTACCTGGACCTTCAGTATACTTCTCATTCTACTACAACTGAATTGTGGTCTTTAACCAAGGCCACCACCAGAACCTTCATTAGCTCCAGGTCTTTGGGCACTTTGGATGCAGAAGGACCAGATACTGGTTGTAACACTGGTAGTAAACCCATTGAACTGGGTTCATACATTCACTTATGTCACAAAGAGATGGAGGAAGCTGGCACTCAAGTAGCAAAGAACTTAAGTGTAGGTGGCACTGATTCACATATTGGTATTAACGCCAGAGGTACGGAGGGTGGAATAATGGAGGGAAAGTATGAAAAGCAATCATTGCTCAATGGGGAAAGACTGTATTCTGAACCTCAAATGATACCTGAAGCAACCTATATTAAGTCCCCATCCTCTTTCAAGGAGCCTCAGACTGGTCAAACAGGAGCCTTTTCAGACAAGAAGAGAAGTAACATCTGGGACGTGGCCTCAACAGGGATCTGTATCGGTTTGGGGGATCACAAGCTAATGTATCCAGAGACATCAGACAGTAGCAGGGAGTTCGACAGTGGAGTGGGGGTAAGAGATTCCAGCGTTAGCCTCGTTGAACTTGGCGACTACAGCGAGGAGGAAGAGGACGACATCACAGATATTACATCTGGGATTTTTGCAGACTTTAACCTGGACTATGCCGAGGTAGACGAAGAAGATATAAGCCCAGTAAAAAATGCAAAGGGGACTCCTGACTCTGTAGACACCCTGAACATGTCTTCATTAATGGAAAGCCCCTGTGATCAGGCCTTCAGTCCCGATCCTTTCAATACTCCTGTTCTGCCCAAATCCCTGGACAGTGGTTATGACACTGAAAATAACGAATCTCCAGAATTCCTCTTCAAAGAACTGGGAGATCCTCTAGTTGGTGAGCGAAGCCCTAGGCTGGGTGGAGAACCTGAACTAGTTTTGCAAGTTGGTTTGGGGCAAGGGATTTGTACATCTACAAACACCTCCGAGCTGCAGTTAAAAGGCCTGGCTGATAAGAACCCGTACAGGGACTCGGCCTATTTTTCTGACTATGATGCTGAAAATGAAAGAAGTCCTCATGAAGAAGGCAGCAGATTCTTTGCAGGTCCAAATAACCATGACTTAAGTGCTGGAAAATTGAGTCTCACCAGAGACGATGATCCTATCAAAAGGGAATTCAATCATAAGGAAAATCTACCAAGTCTGAGACACATCAAAAGTTGTATTTTGGTGAACCTCTCAGCGGCTGACCCTAGTTCACCTCATCCCCTTTCCACTCCTGGGTTGTCCATGCTCTCCCCGTTCCCTCCTGAAATGGGCGGCTGCTTGACCAAAGAGGCCGCCCCCGCAGACGAGGATCTTGGGTTGGAGACTGAACACCCAGGAGAAGAGCCTTCGTCAGAACTTAGCTCCTCAATTGCATCTGAATCCTCCTCCACAGTCCAGGAGGCCTCGGCCAGCCTCGGGGAGGGGAACAGGAGAGCAGGAAACTGCTCCCCGGTTCAGTGTCTGACGTCTGACTGCACCATTAATGACTGCAGAGACGAGCCCCCCAAAGAAAATGAGAACGCTGACGGATCCACAGAAGAGGAGGAACTTCCTGAATTTAATCATATCAAGGAGGAGACGGAGGACGGAAGGGAGGGAGTGAGAATAAACGAGGAGGATTTTGAGGACATTGATGCAGAAGAATGTGACTCACAGGACAGCTTATGCGAGGAGTCGAACGGCCCGGCTGACCTCTCCTCATCTTCGTCATTATTAGAGCTGTGCGGAGAAGATGTAAGAGCTCCACTGGAGGAGGCAGAGGACGAGGATGACTCCGACGACAGCGAGTCTGATGAAGAACTGAGGACGTACAACATCCAGGACGAGGACAGCGAAGACAGCGAGGAGGATTTCACCACCGTGCCAGTGGTGGTGAGCGACTGCAGCCGGGCCAGACACCTGCGCAGCCTCCTGAAGATGCCCACCCTGCTGACCCAGTCCTTCTGCGACGAGATGGAGAGGAAGAAAAAAGCTGTGTCTTTCTTTGACGACGTCACAGTGTTCCTCTTCGACCAGGTACGACGTGTAATGCGATGTGTGTTTATTACTGCAGACATATTTGTGAATTCAATATGCGAGAATGATGTTTATTTTGTGACTTCCAGGAGAGCCCCACAGGAGAACTGGCTGATTACACCTTCTCCACAGGAGCGGAGTGCAGTCTACAGGAGTCTTCAGAAGAAAAAACATCTGATCACCAGCCACAACCTGACCCTGACCCTGACACTCAGTCCTGTCTCCAAGATTGTGTTCCTGAAGAAAATGAGGAGAACAACTCAGAAAAGGGTGAGTTTGTCAAGGACACAAAGCTACACAAAGTCCTGCTTCATTGGTTTTGTGTAGGTTTAGTCATCATCCATAATGTCCATAATACAGAAAATACAAACAATGAGGCTGATTTGAAGTCAATGGACTGTAAATTATGTTGAGGCAGACGCTAAATGCTTATATATGCCTCGCCTACATTCAAAACAAAATCAGTTTTAGGCACCAATCGAAACATCAAAAATCATTCCTGCTTGTATCCATCGAAAAATATCTTTCCAAACCATTAATGAATTGCACATCTTTAAATGTACATTCATGTCATTCCATAATGTAACACATCTTCTTTTTGTACAGTAAACATACAAACACCTCTGAAATCATATCTGCTTTCCCGTATGGAAAAGAACTTCATTATTTGCAGTTTTGAATGTCATAACATGGGAATTGAGAAAC
>JAPQRQ010000027.1:26292651-26306632 GCA_037367365.1 Apogon talboti
ACTATAAATCATGTGTGAACTCAGGTGGAGGCTGTGAGTGTGAAGATGACGCCACGTTTGAGGCCCGTCCCTGCTCACCTGACACCAACCCCAACACCAACCCCATCCCCGAGCCCCAGTCCTCGTCCACCTCCACCTCCAAGAGTCTGGAGGCTCCTAAACCTGCAGCTGTAGCACTTAATCGTTTTATCGTGTCCCGGTTCTCTATCACACATGTCTCCGACACCAGTGTGGGCTCAGCAACAGGTTAGTGCAGAACATTATAAATATTTATAATGATATTTATTCACATTGACACCACCTAAAATCATCTAAAAGTATCTGCTTAATGCTGTTTTACAAGGTTGCTTTTAAAAGCTGAAAGGAATGCATTTTTATCTCGCATTCAAGTTTATTTTTATTTTCATTTTATTTATTTACTTTGCGATCATAGCTGTCTGAAACCATCAAAAAACAGATAACCAGGAGCAGGATTTGTAGCAAGATTATTGTGATATTCAAGGGTACAGAGTGTGGCAAAAGAATACAAATAAGCTAAATTAAACTAAATAATGAACTAGATAAGAATTGCTTGAATACTTTCTGTTAGCTTTAGATTTAGCTTTAAGAACATTTGCTACCTTTTATAAATTTACATCAAATCACCATCAAATCATTTTAAGTGTTGCTTTGCTCTGTCTGAAAAATGCAAATGCTCATTTTCGTTTCCATTTTTACAAAGGCATTTCATTTACTGTACTCTTAATGAACTAATTCCAACAGAAAACAGTGAAGATGGTCCAAAAGACTGAGCGATCCACGACCCTGACCGGAGAAGAGTGAGTCCAGGTCCTTCTCAACACAGAAAAGCAGCATTATTATATCTAAATGTTTTACAGAGTTTTATTTTTATTGACATCTGGGGCGTCTGACCCCGGTGACCCTTTATGAGACAGTGCCTCATATTGTAGTGAACCCCCCCTCGATGATTTGCACACTTAGTTCTTTTTTAAAAATTTTATTTCAGAAAGCAACCGTTTGCTGCAGGTTTGGCAAGTTGATTAAGACAACTGCAACATGGATAAGAAATCAGAGCATATTGTTTGCGGAATGGGTTGTAGTTTTAGTAATCAACAGTGACACACGTGTTCAATACAAAATCAGCTGAGTTTAATTTGTGAATTGAAAAAAAAAAATAACCAAAAAAAAAAAAAAAAAGAAAAATAATCGACAGACTTCATAGCTGCTCCTCTCATTGGCTGCCTTTCCTCATCAGCTTTTCATTCATCTGGCATTTTTAAAGGTTGTCGGAGCCAGAGAACAGTGCTTAATAATGATGTAAAAGAAACCGCAGTTGTGGTATTAGTGTTAGAAAACAGAGACGGTGAAAACTGAAAGAGTTCAGTGAAGTCTGAAAAGACCAAATGATGCGGACAGTGGGACTCACATACGGGGTTCAGTGTTATGATACAGAAACACAATGTGTCACCACCTTAAACATGACCTCCTCACTCTGGACAGCCGTTTACCGTGTGTGTGCTGTTACCGTGACACATTACATAGCCAAACCGGGTCTTTATTTGTGGATGTTTTGGCCCTGTTGCTCGACATCTCCCCATCCTGGAATGAAACATCAGAACATGTGAGATTCCCCGTCTGTGTCCACGGCGCCGGCTACAGAATCACTTTATTTAACTGTCAGAATTACATTTCACCAACAATAGAACGACACCAAAAGGAGAGGAGACGGTGGCAGCTGGGAATTGAATTTCAACACAGACGTGGTGGTGTCGCATCAACTTGCCAGTCATAAATGCTGAATGTCGGTTATCATCTTTACTTTTTTTTAAATGTCTATTTACCGTCTTTACTCTCATAAATAATGTATTCTATTACAATTGTGCTGAATGCCCGAGTCTGAGGTGTACAAAAAAAAAAAGACATTCAAATGGTGACATATCTCACAGTAATGTATGAATGTTATATCAACATGTAGCAGGTAGCTTGACTTGAAATACTACTGCTGTATCGACAGCTCCCTCCCCCTCTCTGATCCTTCTGTAGCTCAAAGTGCTAATTCTGTTTCCTCTCGCCTTGCCTTTTCCGTTCTGCAAGAAGAGAAACAATTGCTAGTATTTTTGTACAAGTGAGAAAAAAAAAGAAAAAAAAAACAACAAACAGTCCAGGTTAATGGTCTCTCAAATTTGCCAAAGAGATATTACAAAGCCCATTGGCTAAAGTGGCAGACACCTTTGAGAAGGTGAGGAGGGTTGTTCTATGCACCGGTAGTAACATCATTGCTGTTTCCATTCCTCCCTCACTCATGGCTGTTGTACTATCCCAAAACAAATAAATCCAAATACTTTTCCTTTCTTGTGTCTGTGGTGTATTTACGTCTTAATTTGCAGCAAAACGTCACAATGAAATGAAGACGACGCATAAAAAAAGGTGAAGTTTGTGCCCATTTAAATTTATTTTTGGACAAGATAATTTATATATGCGCTTTCTGTACAGTACAGATATAATACAAACGGTGACAAAAGTGAGAAATGGACAAAATTAAAAGCTATATAAAAAGTAAAAAACAAAACAAAATGCGATTGGAACTGCTGCCTGAATGAGCTAGTATGCGATAAAAGCATGATCCTATCACTCAGTGTAGACAACTCTCATCCATGGGATCTTTAAGGATGTAACTAATGACTGATCGGAGTCTAATTCACACGTTCAGAAACATTCTCACTTATCCGTTGCACATACAGTAGGTTCGCTACTGAAAACAAATGTGTCTGCTGTAAGCTCCTGTCCCAGATGAGTGTTTAATACTGAGAATAAGATCCAAAGATATGATAATACTGTATCTTATCTGAAAAGCTACCACTCCCTCAAAACTAAATATCAAAAAATAACCCATTACGTCGGCTTCTCTTGGCTATCTGGCATCTTAGATATTATTGAAATTTAAAGACAAAAGAAAGAACGAAAAAAGCAGTTCAAAATATTTCTGTAACATTTTTGTTGAAATTGCCATTGCACTGTACTGTTTGCTTAAGCAAAAAAGAAGAAAAAAAACTTGACATTGCAAACAAATGTAACATTGGAGGAAAATAGGCCCACTAATATTTAAGCATAAAAAAAGAACTGTAACGCACATGCCCTCAAACCAATTCGCACAAAGATTGGTTTGACGCTGCATGAAGCCTGTTATTAAAAAATAAGTCAAAGGCACAGTTCCCACATTGAAAATCTGGGTGTACCGTATCACAACTAGTAAATCTAGAGTGCTATATTACTTAACAAAAGTAGCTTTACCATTGACTCACCAACCGACCCTGGAGCAGAATCCAATCTACGCCGTCTTGAGTGCATATGAATGCACCGAAAACTGTAATCGATCAACGAACTACTGATACTGAAGAGCGCGCCTTCACTGTTCATTAATGTAAATAATCCTCAGATGACATTTACAGTTTCTAGTGTTTAAAAAATAAAATAAATCCCACTGAAGATGTGCAGTTTCTAATAATGTGACGGCATCACTACTAAACTCTATTAGCCATACCTTATCCACAGATGGTGTGATCTCTATCAAATCTATTGTCACACTTGCATTTGAATGATAAAAACATTGTGTTTACCTGCAAACATTGCAAAGGGTTTAATCAGGAGTCTGAGTGTTTTTCAATGGAAAGAAACTAAATTTAGTGTTCCTTAGGGTCATGTTTTCTTTCCAATCACACCTCTGGGCCCTCTTCTTATCATGCAATTTTTTGCATGTCAGTGTTGGACATTTTCTCCCCTTCCCGTAAAAAAGGGCCCATGAGTGGACAAAAAGAGACAGCAGCCTGCTAGTAGAAGATGGGTGCAGATCGGTCATCCATGAAGGTGGGCCGGAGGTACACCTCCAGGGAACGGTCACTGTGGGGAGAGGAGGGGCGGGGCAAGGAACAGTCACAGTTAGGTTGAAGACTTCACAACATTGAGAAAGAAACATGGTTAACTACGTAACCACACCCAAAGAAGTCTACCTTCCTATAGTTTTTTTTTCTCAAATTGAGCAAATTTTGAGCAAAATTACATTATTACTACTGTGAGTTTTAGCAAGCATGTAGTGAGATAACTTTAGGAAGAGTTACAAAAAAATGGGGGGAAAAAAAATAAAAAGAGCCTTTAATAGGCACGCATGCAAGGTTAGTGTCTTCTCTGCTTTATATAGAAAAAAGAAAAAAAAATCCAAATTCTTTTACAACCCAAGGCCTGCTGGACTGACAGAGTCAAAAGCTGCTGCATCCAAGGAGGCCCGAGGACAGAAAAGACCAGTGATCCCAGCATCCTACTGCAGCCAGACAGCCAATGACAGCAGAGAGAACCAGGCAGTGAAGGAGAGGAGGATACAAGTGATTGGTTGGCTGAGAGGCAATGGAGGCTGGTGACTTACGGAGGTCCTGTTCCCTCAGAACCGGGACAATTCTGGACCCAAACTGGAAGGTAAAGAGAACCCTTGGGTTTGAATGGGTCATCTCTCAGATCATGCATGGGTTACATTTTGTAACAACACTGCTGGTTAGTCTGGCGCAAAAGGAACATACTGTACTGTAATTAAAAAAAAAAAACAAACAAAAAACTGTAACTGAAACGATGTATGGAAAACACGAGTACACGTTTCATGCTGGACATGCCATATACTGTATGTTCCTCCTCAGAGTCTACACTAATGTGTCTGCAGCTCCCTCTAGTGGACAGAAAGTATACAGTAAAATGCAATGAATTAAACAGCCAAATGTTCTTAAGTTTGCTAAAACGTGCATTTTCTCTGCTACCCAAGTGCAACTCAAACACGAAAAATTAAAAGTAAACAGGCAGGCGGAGTTCAAAGAGTCACAACACTGCACATATGCACACCACCATCACCACCACACACACACACACACACACACACACACACACACACGCACACACAATTTTCAGTGACACGGAGCATTACAGGTGTTATTAGTGTTACTGGGAAAGGAGAAGGGACGGATGGGTAATCGCATGCTTCGGACACAGCTGTGGCTTGGAATTAGTCATGTGAAGATGTCGATTTTGAGAACAGAAATCACTTTAAAGGTGTTTGGGTCAGAGCCATAGCTTCAAAAATGAAAAAATACAGCACTAAATATGTCATGTCACTGACAGAACAGATTTCTCGTCAGACCAGACTGTTTATTAATATATAGAGATATGTTTTATTCAGAATACCTTTGTAAAAAGTCACCATACATTCAAGGTCAATTTTCAGTATCACATTTTTGTTTTTCCCTCCACAGCATGCATAAGATAAACACTTCAACTAATCAGTATTTTCTCATTGTTTCTGGAAATATTTTGTTTATACAAGGACAATATATTATTTTTTTTTTTTTAAAAGAAAAGACCAAAAACTACATAGCCACTCAGGGAATACAATCATAAATAACACTGAGAGCTGCAAACGCCGTGGTTGTATGGAACCTAAAACTAATTCACAGCTGTTATTGTGGATACTCAACAAACAAACAAAAAAAAAAAAAAAAAAAGACCTTTCACTGTAGCTTCAGAGAAAAGACCAAAATGAAGGATACCACAGTGAGGCATTTTATTTTGACTGGCATTTCTGGCAGTAACTTCAGTCAAGAATGGCAAAAAAGATTTCTGCAGGTGGACAGTTTGATAAAAAATTTATGAAAACTTTTTTTTTTTTGCAATGATAATACAGTGCAATTTGGCGGATTGACGGAGACAGTTTATATATGTATATAGATATAGATATATATATTTATATACTGTATATTATTGAAGCTCATCTTGGAATTTAGCTTCAGTTGCACATAAAGTATGTGTTTAATAAAAAAAAAAAAAGAAAAAAAAAAGAAGCAAAGTAAGGCAAATATGACACACACCCTCTGGACGGAAAATCAAGTCTAGCACTGACACAAGGAAGCACAGCGCGACCGACAGAATCTCTCAGAACAGAAACATAGTAATCTGCTGCACAGCCTTACTTTGAACAAAGCTTTGAGCATGTGTGTGTTGGGTGGGAACTTGATAATACTGGGCCCACGTGTGCTTTAAAAGGCCATTCAGCCAGTGGCTTTAGTACAACGACATTTAAGTCTTTTGGCACTTGTACAGTACATGAACATGTCTTTTAGTTTGACAAAATGACACAACCATGTACATGCATGAAAGACAAGCAGTAGCAAAGGCAGTCTCTTGACAGATCAGTCCATGATGCTGGACTGTGATCAGAGATCAGAGTATTCAGAGTCCATATCGCTGCATGCCGAGCAGGTAGGCCCCGCTCTGGCTCTCTCGCTCAATGCAATCCTCCACCCACCAACCGCTACTGTCCACACCGACACCACCAGCAGCAGCACCCAGGATGGACGGAAGGAGGAAAGGAGGGACCCGGGGAGGAAGAGAGGACAGAAAGGAGGGATGAAACTGGCCTCTTCCACTTGGAGAAGGGGTGTGTGTGGAGGCAGAGGAGGAGAGGTGGAGATAAGTGGACAGGAGGGAGGCTAAGAGGAGGGAAAGATGGGGAGGAAGAGGCCCCTGTGCTATCCGGAGCTGTCTGTGTCTGTCTGTAAGTCTGTTCTCACACAGTCGAAATCAATTTGCCATCAGGACTGTCACTGTGGAACAAAGAGAGAAGGAAGCTTGCCAGGTCGGACACACTCAGAGAGAAATGGAGAAAGACAAGACAGGCACAAGAAGGCAGGGCGGAGTTTAGGAGATGCGTAGGCGGGGTCAGAAAATCCACTTTGCCCCACCTACGTCTACAACTCCAAATGCGCCCGCCGTGATCAGGAAGATTGGACTTCCAATTTCCTCATCAACACTTTTTTTTTTATATCCAAATGTTCCCAGGTCAGACTTCACATCACACAGTTTTAGTTTTAACGGCTGACTCTTAAAAAATAAAATTAAAAAAACCCATAACACCTACAAGTTTCTGTTGATGAGAAAATCATCAAGTCATCTCCGTAGCTAGAAGGATGCAGTGTTAGATTAGTCTGTTCGGGTGAATGCACCCTTCAGGACAGGTTGATTCAAAAATACTGATACAGAGAAAAACACATTAAGAGCAGGACAGGAGTATGTACAACAGCTTGGCAGCGGCGCTCGAAGGCCCTGGCTGACAAGCAGTGATGACTGAGATGAAGTCAGCGTGATGTGTACCGTCACAACATGTACAGTAAACCACCAAACACCAGTACGAGTGCACATACACGTCAGACCATTTCACACATCCACAAACTCTATCACACACACACACACATATACACGTATATACACGTGTACACAAGCATGTTCTCCCTGATTGGACAGAAACAGGCACAGCGTAAAAGCCTAACCTGCCCTGGTATAACCCTGGCCACTCACTGTCGACTTGATAGGATTACAGTTAAAACACAAGGCTAAAAGCACTCCTAAAGTACGCTAAGATACTGACCCTGCCAGACTGCATTCATTACTTTAAAGTGCTAATAAAAACAGATAGGTAGCAAGAGCAAAGAGGAAAGGACAAAGAGGACACAGTAAAAAATATTCAAAGAAAAAAATCAAGCATGCATCAGATGAGGCAGGGGAGTTTAACATTAAGGGAAAAGCTACTTTACTGCTTGAACTTATCCTTAAAACGCCTTAAAAACGTTCAAACCAAGGGCAAAAACGCCAAATATACTCCAGTTAGAACTTCTTTTTTTTTTTTTTTACATATTAAGAATTAAGTATCTTGAAACTTTGGATATGAAGATTTGAACTGGTATTTGTCACTAATTTATCACATTTTCTAAACAAAAAAAACAGATAGAAACAGAAGAAAAAATAGAAAATTAATGCATAATAAAAATAATTACTAAATGTGTCCCCTTTTTCTTATAAAAGTGCAAATATGCAGCAATCCCAGTTCAATACTATATACCAGTGGTAACAAATCTCCTTTTGCTGTAATACTCTATTTGCAGTTGATAAAGAAATAAGTTAATTTAGAAGACAGATGTCAGGGCTATTACAGTAGCATGCATCAATGTTACTGTCAAAAATCAAGAGCATTTTTGGGCTGTGATTCATTTGTATGCTCTTTTTCTTTACACTACGTTCTGAATATGTAGAAATTCAAGGAGACAGAGCGAGATTAGCCGTCGTTGGTGCTACAACACTTTGTATCTGCGGTTACATGCCATTTATCTTTGATGACAGGCTATCACGTCTTCTTGTAATAGCTCCCCTGTTCATTTTGAGCTCTCCATCTCAAACAGGTCAGATGGCAGCACCAGTCGTATCAGTCGTATAACTAAGGAGGCACAACAGTAAAGGCACTTACCTCGTGGCAAAGCGACCGTCATAATCCTCAATAGCGGGCTGAAAAGACCAAAAATAAAGTGTTCATGTCACAGGGTGTTCGCTCTTTATCCAAATAAATTCCAGACTTTTTCAAAACTGCTATTCCCCCCCCCCAACACCTTGACTTTATGTACTTTTATACTTGTGTTCCTACTTTTTTGGTTGAGACTGTACCTGTTGTGTGTTGTAGAAAAATTCTTTTTAATAAATGTATGAATAAATGAATGCATAATTCGCAGTAAATTATGTTTTACTGACAGAAACGTTTTCAAAACATATGAAAATCACAAAAGTGCATGGATATCACACAAACCAGTTTCACTAGAATCATTCCAGTACCAGCCGGTTAGTGAAGTCATATGCTTTCCTCATGTATTTCCCATGTATTCCTTATCAGAGCGTGAATGTGAGAGCAAATGAATAATGGATTAACAATGTAAAGCGCTTTGGGTGCCTTGAAAAGCGCTACAGAAATCTAATCCATTATTATCATTATTATTATAATGTGCCTTTGAGCATACTCTAAAATACAACTATGAGAGAAACTTTTTCCCATACTTTATTAAGACTTTCACACAAAATTCCAGACTTTTCAAGGTCTGGAAAACAGCATTTCAAAATTCCACACTTTTTAAGACTTTCAAGACCTGCACAAGCACCCTGCTTTATGCATGTACAGTATGTATGCGTTGTGTTGAATTGGCTGCTACAGTCAAGTACAAACACTAGGGGGCAGCAGAACCTGAGCGACAGTCCTCCAGTTACTGCAGGATTACTCATATCCAATTATGCAACTTAAAACCAAACCAGATGGGACTGCAATTTAGCTGAGTAAGTGTAACAAGTGTAAAAGTGTAGCTGTTTGCAGATACTACACATGTTAACTTGTCCATACCTGTGTGCCAAAGCCTGCCATGCTGTATGGGCGTGGGCGGGTCTGTGCGAGGCTCTGTGCCAGGAGTCGGGCAGTCAGGCCATAGTCAGGTGTAGGCAGTGATGCATCACTCTCCAACAAGTTCCCTGTGCTGCTACTCTTCCCATGGTGCAGACTGAGAACATAATACAATGAAGACCTCAGACTCAGAGTCACCTGGGCTCAATAAGCTTTAACACTTGATGGCGAATAACCGGTGCCTACTTCACTTTGAGCTTCTCGCCGTCACTTTCAGGCAGCACACGTGTGTAGGAGAATGGGAACCAGCCTCGCCTGAGAAAAGAAGTGAGCAACTTGTTCAACTTAGGACAAATATTTACCCAGCGTCGCAGTATGGTTTCAGGCAAAACAGAATACATTAATAAATTACTTACATCTTGTTCTTCTCGTTTTCCCCATAGTGCCAGCCGTCACGGGCTTCAGGCACTAGCAGAGTAATGACGTCTCCCTCAGAGAAGCTGAGCAGGGTGCTGTTGTCACCTGCGGCATGGGAGAAGATGGCCTGGACACGGGAGCGCCCGTTCTTTTCCAGACCTGCTGCCATAGAACTAGACCTGGGCAGGGTCCGTGTCTCTCCTGTGGAGTTTAGAATAGTATAGTATAGTATAGTATAGTATAGAGTAGTATAGTATAGTATAGTTTAGAATAGTATAGTATAGAATAGATGAGAATAGAATAGTATAATATAGAAAAGAAAAGAATAGAATAGAAAAGAATATAATAGTATAGAATACAACAGAATAGAAAAGTATAGAATAAAAAAGAACAGAATAGAAGAGAATAGATAAGGACTTTATTTTCAATGTTACAGGAGTAATGAAAATCAGTTTAGCAGTGGGCCAGACCAGTAACATAATAGCATAATATCCTATAAATAATGACAACTCTCTTTGTTTCAATGCAAAAAAAAAACCCCTTAAAACATTCAACTATGAAAATGTTTACATTTAAAATTTATCCAAATAAAAAGGTGTGACAGACCTGAATAAAAAAATTAAATTTCTTAAGAAAAATAATTGCAATTTTAACAATATTATGTCTCAACTTATCATTTCTACATGTGCATTACGGATCGGATCTACAAAGACACTAAACTTTTAGTAACAGGCAGGATACTGTTAAAATTGCACTTAATTTTCTTGAAACATTTCCGGTTGCTCATATTTGTTCAGGTTATTTGTTTGATTATGTTTAATGTTCTTTTTTGCACTGAAACAAAGAGAAAAATTTGGAGTTGTCATTATTCATAGGCATAATGTCGTATTGTTTCTTTCACATTAAATAAGAAGAAAATTTGGAGTCATTATTTATAGTTACTATGCTATTATTCTGGATTGGACACCTGTGGTATAAAATATCACACAAATTGTACCAAACAATGATTGGCAATATACAAAACTACAAGAAATACTAAACTATACCAAAAGCCAACTCTATAATATAGATGGAAGAAATATGTACAACATATAATGTGTATATACAGGTAAAATAGGATATATATACAAGGAGAAATTAAAAACAAGCTGCATGGTTCATGTTTATTGCACTGATGTAGGATGAGTACTGCAATGATGATTAAACTAAAGGTGGTAGTTAAGCAGTCAGTGGGGGGGTACATTTGACTGCTTGTGTGTAGAAACTGTACTTTTACACAGACAATAATCAGAAAAGTGAAATATACATGTGAATGTAACAGGAGTGTTTAGGTGCAGTCATTATGCAGACAGACGATCTAATTTACATTATAAGCCCTGAATGTGCTTTTGTGGAGCAGGAGTGGGTCACGATCCACAGGAGATTTTATTTAGGTCGCCGGAAAAATGCTTCTGTATTAGAAGTGTTTCAAAACAAAGAAGTGTGGCTTTGATGGAATGTTCAGAAAGTTCTAATAATTGTACATTTGACTGGTAATTGCAACAGAATCCAGTGCATGTCACATATTCAGACATGAAAACAACTGAATGTATTTATTTAGTCTCATTTCTAAAACATTAAACATATGTGTTTGTTTCATTAACATGTGCATATACTGAAATTTTTCAACTAAGCTTTATCTCTTCAAAATGACTATTATCCATTGAAGTAAAAGTGATGCAGAAATAATAGTAAAAATGCCAGGTACGGTCGTTTATGCATAAAGATAAAGCTGTTGAGTCTCATTTGAAAAAAGTGTGTCCTTAGGAATAATAATAAAAAAAAAAACTTTAGGAAACACTGGAGATTAAATTAATGAAGCCATGTAGGTCAGTATTTATCAGCAGATGTTACAGTATTAAAAGTATTCATCTAGATAATGCCTGTTCTGAACTGGGTCATGATAGTTAGTCACATACAATAAGTGGGTCCCCGGAAAAAACACACATGAACACAGTGGTAATTTGTTAACACTCACATTTCGTTAGCCTCAGAGCACAATTAAATAAACTCATATTTTTGGTCAAATTGAGACATCTGTGTATCTTTACTCTCTTAACACTGCTGCTTCATTTTATGCAGAAAGCACAA
This sequence comes from Apogon talboti, assembly GCA_037367365.1. Taxonomy (NCBI): domain Eukaryota; kingdom Metazoa; phylum Chordata; class Actinopteri; order Kurtiformes; family Apogonidae; genus Apogon; species Apogon talboti. The sequence continues at coordinate 26,304,440 of JAPQRQ010000027.1, forward strand.
TTTGGCCAAAAAAGATATAACTTAAGCAATTATGCTACGAGGCTAACGATATTAAAACTCCTGTGTCATTATTACATTACATGAAAATATATCTTGTTTCTAACAGGATATCACTACTAGTTTGGTTTTTTCTTTTGTAACACTAATGATGCCTTCAGGTGCTTTCGGGAAGATGATCCTTCCCACATGTGAATGCGAAAATACCAGTGTGTTGTGTTCAAGTGCTTTTGTTGTCGTAGCGAAATGAAAAATGATTGAAACACAATTTATCGTGACCTGTTACTTGGGTAAAACAGATTTTGGATGTGTTAATTCATCTGCTACGGCATTTTTCTTATTCATTCATACATCTTCTGAACTTTATCCTGTATATACTGTATATATCTATATATATAGAGAGATATATAGATATATCTCTCTATATATATATCACAGGGACCTATATACCTATACATACATATATAGAGATGAACAACCAATCACTCTGACATTCACACCGATGGGCCATTTAGCTTAACCTAAATAGGGAAAACATGCACTTTTTGACTATAAATGTGCAAAATAATCAGCTAACAGGAGCAGAATGTTAATAAAAGCAGTGTTTATCATTAATGATTAATCCCTCCGTGCCATGTAGAAAAGTTCAAAGGTCATTTTCATCTCAGCAACTCGTGTATTAAATTTTATTCCCAGTTTCCCAGTGGAAAATACAACATGAGGGGGTGTTCGTGTGCAATTTTCGAGTTTGTGAGTAGTATTTCCTAGAATTCCCACAGCACTTGAAGGCAGCATAAGGAGCGGGCCCATATCTTACCCACGGGGTTCTTGCTCTTGGCGGGGGCGGGCCTGCGGACAGGGAGGGTGTTGGAGTACACATCGCTGACCTGTCTCTGAGGCTGGGCCTGGGACTGACCCTGCGCCTGGGCCTGGGGAGACGAAGGCCTGACTTGGGACACGGACATATTCCCTCCGTCCGTCCAGTATTCCTCCCCATGGACCCCTGTTGTCCCGTTGACCATGGACATGCCGTCAGGGCCCATCAGCCTCTGAGAGAAACCAAGTATGGAATCAATTAGGCGTCATCCAAACAACTTCAGCTGATAATATGTCAGGATTAATGACTAGTGTAAGCAGAATTCAAGAGATTTTATTTATGAAGAGATGCATGTTTACTTGGTGGAGATAAGTCTAAGGAGAGTTTGTTTAAATTTAGTCTGTCAGCTGCTGCTCAGCGTGAAATGAAGAACTAAACAGCTCATTAACTCAAGTACCATCCTTAAGTGAAGCTGGAGAGATATTTGTTTGATTTGCTTTTTTACAGAAGGGAAGATGTGGATGTCATTAGTGCATAACGCCTTCGAACTTCTCAGCGGTACCACTCAACTAAAAAAGTTCAGTTTTATTAGTTTGAAAATCAAGAAACACAGAAATCCCTTGTACATTTCCCCCCACTTTAACCCATAAAGACCCAGTGCTACTTTTGTGTCAGTTCCCAAATTAATTTTTCTCTCTATTTAACCTTTCTTAAGTGATTTATCACCATTTATCATAATATTATCCTCCCATTTTGCACTTTAATCATCATGCTGAGATTACATTTGAAGGTTACCTTACCAAAAACTGCATTTTATACCAATTATTTACATGTATTGATAGGATTAGTGGATTAACAGGTATTAAACATGTTAGATCAGTAGATGCTTTTGGTCTCTGGTGTTTACTTGGGTTTTTATGGGTTAAGTTACAATGCAACACTCAGACTGTACGTAAAATAAGTACAAACGACACGACACAGCATGACTACCTCAACTCGAAACAAAATGACCAACTCACCGCTGGGTGTCCCAGGCCGCTGCCCATGAACACAGCCAGCTCTGGGGGCACAGGGAGAGGCTGGGCCCCCGGGATGGGGTCTGAGATAACCAGGTTGGATTTGGAGGAATGCAGAGGGCTGGTGCCCCCCAGGGCGGCGGAGCCCATCTGCTGGGCCAGGAGCATGGCCCTCTCCGGCAGCTTGTTGGGGTCTGAGCAGGCCTGCTGCCATACGGGGATCTTCTGTGTCAGAAGGTCCTTACCCTGCAATAGAAATATAATAGAATAGAATGTAATAGAATATAATAGAACAGAATAGAATATAGAATAGAACAGAATAGAATATAGAATAGAACAGAATAGAATATAGAACAGAATAGA